>LPNX010403567.1:7314-103947 GCA_001517045.1 Pseudotsuga menziesii
CAACGCTTATGGAGACATTTTCAAAAAAAAAATTATCTTTGTGATTTTTGGTAGGTTTAAAAAAGGAAATCCACGCACCGTCGTAATTTTCCGTCGGATTTTGGATCGAAATGTAGTAGTGAAAAAAGACACTACTATCGACTCCTCTCTTACATATGCTAGACTACATGAAGGATTTTATATTGTATCTGACTGCATATGATTCAATCATATGAGTGGTGTTGGTTCAGGAAGATGATGAGCTCCAGGAGCATGTTGTCTACTATATTAGTAGCGCTCTAGCCGGTCTTGAACTGAGATACTCTCAAGTCGAGAAACTGGATTTGGTGGTAGTTTATGCCATCTAGAGATTGAGACACTATATTCTACTAAGGAAAACCACCGTAGTTGCAGATGTAAATACTTTCCAATATGTTTTATCCCAATGAATAATTTGGGGAAATTTAATAAATGGATCATCATTCTCCAAGATTTTGGCCTTGATTTCCAGTTCGCTAAATCTAACAACTCCTTAGTGTCCATGAAATTTATTTTAGAATTCCCAACTGAAGAAATGATAGTGATAGAAGATGATTCATTTCCAAATGAGTACATCTTCTTAATTTCAACCTTTGATCCTTGGTATGGATATATCCTAGTATATATCTAGACTTTGAAATGTCTTGTAACCTTCTCACAGGAAGATCGATGTAAGTTAAGAGTAAATGAAAAAAACTACCTTATAATCGATGAGGGGTAGATTCTATCTTGTGTCGGTGCCTCAGCCATCAGGAGGTTGAGCATGTACTAAATGATTACCAAAAAAGAGCGCGTGGGCGTCATTTATCAGGGTTAGAAATGACCCGAAATATTTTATGTGCCGGTTATTTCTGGACCACCATATTCAAATATTGTGTGGAAGCAATGAAACACTCTCATTTGTGCCAGCTTTACACCAGGAAAATGAGGTTGCATCCTTCTCCTCTTTTTCCCATCATTGCGTTAGCGCCCTTCAACAAGTGGGGGATTGATTTCATGATATGAAAACCAGTGTATGCTAGGGGGAACAAGTATATCATTATCGTTGTTGACTACTTCACGAAGTGGGCAGAGGCAATGCCTACCATTAAAGTTGATGGTGAGATAACAACATATTTTGTTTTCAACCATATCATTTCTAGGTTCGGTATCCCAAATAAAATTGTCATTAACCATGGAAGTCACTTCCAGAATAGGATGATGGCCGAATTGGCCACAATGCTAGGTTTTAGGAAAGACCATTTGTCTTTCTTCTACCTGCAAGTGAATGGACAAGTAGAGGCAGTCAATAAGACATTGAAAACCATTCTCAAGTGCATGATAAATGTGAGTAGGTAAAATTGTCACATTATTTTGTATCCGACACTTTGGGCATACCGAAGCCATTCTCTTAAGGCTACTTGGACCAGTTTTCCAATACTTGGCCATTTCTCAGAGTTTCTCCAAACTGACAAATCTCTATATAACTAGGTCAAAATACAATAATGACATCATGAAGGTACTAGAGCACCATTAGGTGGATTTTCATATTCATCAACCATTCCATATCATCATGCATTCCATGTCATCACTTTAAACCATGCCACATCATCATCCATGCCATGTAACCATGCCACATCATTATACATGCCATGTCATCTTATTTGTCCTTATAGGAAATGTCTCTTATCTTAGTTTCTAACAAATACAACCTATATTACCATATTTCCAACATAGATATTCCACTAGCAACACATTTTCAGCTTTGATCTTGTTATTGATAGTAGCTGTACCTTTGCCAATTATTTTGGAAGACATATTATTTAAAAAAGTTACTTTTCCCTTATTATATTTTCTTAGGATTATGAAATTGTTTGGGTCTCCTATCATATGATTTGAACACCCACTGTCAATATGCCATAGATTCAGCTTTTCTATCGCACATAGACCAATCATGGATTTCTCCTCTACTTTCTTTTTCTTCCAATCCTTTCTCTGTTTTTTGTCTTGAAACTCTTTCGCAACATTCTTCTCTGTGGGATTCATTAAATTACAATATATTGATATATTTCCATGGTTATTGCATTTGTAACACTCTATATCATATCTTTTAACGGGTGCAAAAAAGTTATGGTTTCTTACTTTTGGTTTGTTACTAGATGCATTCTTCTTGTAGTCACGAAACTTTCCATATGCTCTATAATTTAGAGATTTATGACCAAAATTTTTACAGGAGTAGCAATGACCAAAAAATATATGTCAATATCTACTTGTTAATGGTTTTTTAGGTATCACATTAGTTCTATCTTTGTCATGAGAGGATAGAGAAGATTTCTTGATTATTCTTCTTGAATTGGACTCTTCAGTGTAAAAACATAGATTCTTTTATTTATACCTTGGTTCATGAGGGAGGAAAATTATGATTTCTTTTCGTTTTCATATCCTAATCCATATTTGTCTCTTGATGGTATTTGGATACTCAAGATATCATCTAGAGTCTTTGAACAATTTTCAAATTTTGACTTAATATATTTTTCATCAAACTTATTTCTAAGATGCATAATCTCTTCTTCAATCCTTCCAGATTCTTGTATTTATCTTGTTGAGCTGCAAATCTAGGTCCTGTTAAATATTCTTGACTTCTTGAAGTTGGGTCTTCAAGTCACTAATAATTTGGTTTGACTATTTTTTTTCTTCCTACATTTCTCAAGTTCTTCAAGAGAACTAATGAGTTCAACTTTTAGGTCTACTTCACCTTCCTCATCTGATTCACCATATTGAGCTTGAGTTTATATTCCCATGAATACAATTTATTTTTACTCATCTCCACCCGTGTCTTCATCTTCACTATTTTCCATGGTGTAAAGGGTATTCTTCTTCTCATTAAACTTACTCTTTTTTCTGATATTTCCCTTTTTGAACTTCTTTGAGGCTTCTCTCCCATCACTATCATCTTGTTTAGGAAAGGGACATTTTGAAGAAAAGTGTTTGATTCTTTCACAATTAAAACACTTTAGAGGTAGATTTCCTTTGTACTTTTTAGTACCTCTCTCAAGGTTCTTGATGAACAAAGCTTATTCACCATTTGAATTCTCTGAGTGATTCTTAGTTGGGTTTTTATACTTCTTTGGTTCTTTCGAGACCTTAAATGTTGCTTCCCTTTTTGAAGGTTCATTTTGTCCCATTCTCATCTCATATGCAGAGAAGATCCAATGTATTTCATCTAGTGTCATGAGGTCAAAATCATCTTGTTCTTGTAGAGTAGATAATTTTGAGTCATACTTTATGGGCAAAGTTCTTAGCACTTTGTCAAGGACTTATCTCTCCTTTGTTTCTCCTCCAAGGCCTCTAATAGCATTGGCAATTTCATCTACTCTTAAAATATATTTTGCAATGTTCTATTCCTCTTTCATTTTTAGACTTTAAAACTATCCTTTGTATGTCTAAAGTTTTGATTGTTTGACTTTGGATACTCCTTCATAGACAATTTTTAATTTTTGTGAGGCATGTTTGGTTGTTTTGCATTGCATGACTTTCACAAGCACAAAATTTGTTAACCCACTCAATATTGCATTCATATCTTTTGCATTGGCCTCCTATTGGTCTAATTCATCTCTGTCTATAGGTAGGTCGTCTGGTATTTTGTACTCTTTTTCAATAGACCTCCAGACGTTGTATCCAAGAGACAGTAGATGGAACTTTATTCTTACACTCTAGTATGCATAATTATATCCTATAAATAATGGAGGTATGTTGGTTTCTAACTATTCTTGTTGATCCATAGTGGTTTTTAATGGGATATTCCTTCCAGTGATTAAAATGTAGTGTTATAGTTGTATTTACACACATGGTTAATCACATATTTATTTCCTTCCTTGTCCCTCTACACAATCTTTAGACCCCATGCACTTATATTATACTTTGATGTCCCAAGATCATCCCTAAAAAACAACTGTTTATTGTTGTATGCGACTTTTAAACCCATACTCGCATGTACACGTGACTTTTGACCTCAAACCTGCATACATTGGGACGTGTGCATAAATCCAAATATTTTTGTAGTTTTCCTCATATGAGTCTGAATATGCTGACTCTTGGCCATCCATATGCCTTGAGATCACTCAAATTTGACCCTCCATTACCATTTTGGAGTGCTATATAAGGAATCCCTTGGATACATTGAAGAGAAGGAATTGAAGAGAAAAAAAACTATAGTCCATTGTTGCCTCAGCTTGCTTATACTCGAGTCTACATCCCTTTTCCCCTTTGGAGCACTTTGTGTTCTTCCCAAGATTTCCTTTTCATTGTGAGCTTGCTATCAAGAGATGGAGGATTGAGGTGGTGGAGGCCCAGGTGGAGAACTTGGCTTCTTCGGTTCATAGACGCACTGACATAGGTTGTCACTATTGTAATCTCTGATTTTATTAATAGAAATATATTTTTTTATCCAGTTATGTGCATTTGAATATGAATATTGAATCCATAGATGTATTTGATTGCTTATACATTGTTGAATATATATTCTAGAGTAGGTATAACACATTATTAAAGAGCATGCTTGTCTTGTTTGTTGTTGTTGAGAGCAAATTGCTAATGCAAGTGTGAATTGGAAAAGTTCAACATGGATCTACTTCAACTATCTGAAACAAGGTACGATTCAGTATCCCTTAGTGTTATATGTTTGGTTTCTCTTGCATATTGGGAAAGATTGATTTCTGGTATCAAGATGTCTGTCCTGGTACCCCCAAGCCATAGGAAGTTTCTCTCCATAACAGAATTGACGACCATACTGGGGACTCCTTCTTTTTCTTTGGGGATGGGGGCACAATGTGTTTTATACTTTCTCTTTGTTTCTCCTTATTTTTGTGTTGAATTTTATAGTATGTTCATACATTGACACTCCCCTTGAGTGGTTTGACCTTTATTCTGTTTTTTACCACTTTCTTCTCTGTATACACGGGTTTTCCTTACCTAGTCGCGTGCATCCTTCGTTTTGGTTGAGTTTTTGATGTGAGAAGTTGTTGGGTGGGTTGTGAGTGTGGCTGGGTTCCCCTAGGTATTCATGTTGTCTGTGTGATTGATTCTTTGAGCATTTCCATCCATTGACACTCCCCTAGAGTGGATTGATCCTTGGCCTTCTTTTTACCATTGTATTCTCTGTATATGCAGGTTTTAGCTAAAAAGTCATGTACATACGCGGGATTTCCTTACCTAGTCATGTACATACGCTACTATTCTTTAAATAGTCATGTGCACCCTCCCTTTTGGTTTATTTTTTGATGAGAGAAGTTGTTAGGTGGGTTGTGAGTGTGGTTGGGTCCCCCTGGGTACTGAGGCTGTCTATTGAATGCTTCTTTTATGACTAGAGACCACTTTTTCATTGATTTTTTCTTTGAAAGTAGTTTTAGTCATTTATATTTTTGTTTTTCCATTAGTGCATTACTCTTTTTGTCTTGGTGTCTTGTTGGGATTTTATTTTATACTTGCTGCAGAGATTGAGAGTGTTAAATGACTTTTATTGCATTTTTCATTTTTTTCTAGTGAAAAATACATAGTTGCATTCTTACTTGTATCTCACATATGGACTTGAGGATGTACCTACAATGGATTGCTTGGATGAGAGTTGCATTTAGGATTTCATATAGGAAGGATTGCATTGGCATTCAAAAAGGAATGAATATTTATGCATCTCATGTAGTGGCATACCTTGTTTTTCATTCTACAAAGATTGCACTTGCCATTGTTTGTTAGGTGTGCACATTTATTTCACTGTTGAGTCTCAATATCATTAGTTGCATGACCATTTTCCTTTGAGTAATTACAACCATTAAAATCAATGCTTAATTAAAATGAACTACACATTTTATTTTATAAGGTTCACCAACAAGATTAGGATTTAGAGTCTTGGAATATGTAACATCCCTGACCCTTTGACCGACGAAGAGGACACTACCATACCATTAACTATACAGGAAACTAGCCCCATGAACATGTACGTACATAAAAACTGGAATGCTTTGAAGTAAAACATGCAGAAATACATAGTTATTCAAGATAGAGTGGAAGAAAAACATACATTCAGGCATTCAACATGTTCATCATAATTCATTAAACAATAAAATACAATTTACAGAGATGAGATATTCAGGAATACTTATCTTATGAGGAATTTGTCCCGCAACCAGCTACGTCGCTGCAACATTCCACCCAACCATAGGCCATGTGCTCCTTAATCTCTCAGCAACACTACCACTGCCGAGCCAGGCATGATTCCCCAAGGAATAGGGAACAAGTGGGATTACACATAGCCAAGGATACACAAATCAACCAAGCCAACACAGTTGGGTTTATCAGGCCATCAACAAATTAGCCAATCCAACATAGTTGGGTTTATCGGGCTATCAAGGAGCTGGGAAAAGCCGAATGCTAAGCCAATGAGCTCATTGAAGAGCTAAGGACACCTACACAAGAACAAGCCTGACTTCTAGGACACCCACACACACCCAACATAAATAAATCAGTGCCTTCTCTGCTACATAGTCCCTCAAGCCGTGACCTCCCTTCCAGTGCTATTCAGGAGTTGTGGAGAAGAAAGCCAGCTCTCTAGTCCTGTCTATGTGGCTCCAAAAAACACTAGGTGTATCAACCAACCACACCTTCCTTTCCACTCCAACATATTTCGAATACCAACCACTGCATACATGCAACAAACAAGCAATTCATAGCTGACCGAGGGAATTCGATTCCTGAGTCATTCTTGGCCCTATCGTGGCCAAAATGAATCAATAGGAATCCACAGCAACCCACAAATGTAAAAAAACCCACAACACACAAAATCATGGGGAGAAAAATAGCCTCGATCTCAACACTGAAGCAACGGGAACATACACATCCCGAAATGGGAGAGGACATCCGACTCACAGGCTAGACAGGGGAACAGACACACACATAATCCACAAAGTTGGTATGGAAACACATATACACACAGAACATGAATGGATCATTCACAATAAATTCATGAATGAACACACATCAACATTCCCCAACCACGACATTCACACAAATAGCAGAAATCGTGCCCTTGAGGCCACTCTTCCAGCTCGCTGTGTGAGGAAACAAATGAAGGATCCCAACCTGTGCATGAGGAGAAAAGACAAATACCCTCTATGTGAGGATGGGAAAGAGTGGAAGAATGGGAGAATGGAAGAATGGAATGATGTGTCCTACTTCCCTTCCCATGTGAAGTGAAGGAGTCTGCTGGTGGAGTGTGCATGTGGGAAAGGACTGACAGGCCTGCCACACACCACTGCCCAACAATAACTGCCCCCAACTAACAATAGAAGTTTTAATGTGGTAGCTGACTAATGAGACAAGGAAAGGTGAGTAAGTCAAAAGGGTTTAACAGTTGACACATGGATTTTCCCCATTGGCCCAAATTTTATTAATTCCCCCTCCTTATCCCTAGGAAAATCATGCCCTTTTCATCATGGTTGCATTGACATAGCTGGTTGGGGTTCATTTTAATTAAAGTGCATATTTACATGATTCCAAAACTGTAATGTGTCGTATATCATGATATACCATCAGCAACGATTTCAATCACTGAAACATAAAACAACCAAATCGATGGTGGGGATTTTGCCTTTAGCTCCACACCACGATTAATTACAATATATACATCATATACATTTAATGCAAATGAGGTCAAAACCAGGGTGTTACAGAATAGTTCATTATGAGTCAATTCTCCAATACTACTAAACACAAAAATTAGGTGTCTGTCCAGGTGAGAGTGAGAAATCCTTGGTATAATTAGTGTTTCTCAGGATGCTCATGTTACACGGGAGTTAAGCATGATGTTGCGTGCATGATTTTGATTGGGATAGCCCTTGGTCACTTTTGAGAGCGTTGGAGATATTTCAAGGATCATATTGATATCTGGGGGATCTTTCGAGAGTTTAGAGCTTTGCTACCCTACCCATATGGTTGATCCTGCCTGCGACTGTCTGCCTGAGCATTGATTATATTGGGGTGAACTTAGTTTCCTTACCTAGGTATCCCAGTGGGTACTTGCAAAGGTTATTCTATGAGTGTCTTGGTCAGGTAGGGGTCGAACAACACAGTCTCTTTACATGTTGAAGCCGAGGGCCACTATAATTGATTACATACCTTTGCTTGTAGTTTATGGGAGTTTTGAACCTCTCCTAGGCAAGTCATACTTGCTGCATTCGGGAGCTCACATATCCTCCCCTTGGTTTTCTTGTATTTTAGCTGTATATTATCTTAGTAGTGTGCTCTTTGTGTGCTAGTGGGATTTTTGGATCATGGTTAATTGAGTATATTTATGTTCTATTGAGTTCAGATCCTTTTATTTTCGGCATTCCCGATATCCTGTCACCCATCCTTGGTCTTAGTATAAACCCTGATGTTAGACTTGGGGGCATCATAGCCCCTTACCATTCTCATGGATTTGAGAATGGTCATATTCCATCCTCTACTCCATTTGTGGAGGATTTTTATTCCCTTCGCTCGTTCTTTACACCAGTGGTCACCCTCACAGGGGTGGTAGTGGATACGTGAACGTTGGGTTTTCACCTTACTTTCCTTTTTATGTCCCATCGTTCATCACATTGTTTCCTTTGAATATAGTTTTCATGATCAATTCTCCCTATATCCTATATTTTGGACTCTTTACTAACTGTTTCCAGTTGTTTTGGGAGTAATATTGTCGTCATGTAGGGTCCATTTTTTTGTACACTCTCTCTATGGATTTGACTTGTTCGTGCCCATGACAGGTATAATTTCGAACTCGCATATAGGTTAAGACCACATATACACTTGCATTATGCATTTCCTTATGACCGTTTCATCATAACCTTAGGTATGAACCCATTCTATGATATCATGGAACCTTCATGTTGTTGTTAGAAGTGGTATTATGCGAATGGTAGAGATTTCCTATACATGGGTGCCCTAGCTAGATCCTATTTTTCATTTGGTACCCATGCTGAGATGCCTCCTTTAGGTTGTGGGAGTCCCTTTTTAGTCTCACCATGTCTTTGAGAAATAGATTCATACTCCTCTTGAACTTTATGCTAGCCATTTCCCTAGGACTCCCTTGTATATATCAAGCTGTAATTACATTTCATGAGTTTTGATTGCCTTTTTGAGCTTTATACTGCCTCCTTGACTTTCAATTATCATCCATATAGCCCAATATTGTCTCATGTCTATCCAAGCAAAGCCTTTTACATATCTCTTGCAACTTGATCACCCCTTTTACCTGGAGGATACCTTCCCCTGATTGTCGTTATCTTGCACATATCTCCTTGCATTGAGCATAGGCATGTTCCACTCCTTGGAACTAGTTTTCTTGTCCCCTGACACTCGTCTCCTCCTATATTTGTACTATAAAGCACTTTTATTCTTTATCAATCTTTTCAAAATATCTGAAAAATTCCAAAAAAATATAGAAACTAAAAATCTAGACAAGAAAAGATGTTATCATTGGCAGCAGCCGAGTCGTGTCACCTTCAAATAGAGCACTGTATATCACATCCGTTGGTTGGGTCATTAGTTTGTCTTTAGGAGCTATACTCGTTACTTTGAGTTTATCTCCACCGGTTGGTTAAGCTTCCAGTCCCTATGGAGCCTTTCTTGATGCCTCCTATGTCATAGAGATGTCCCAATTTTCATATCGAGTCCATGCTTCCTACCTCCAGTCACCATTCACCTTATTCTCTTGTTCGAAGGAAGTTGAAGCCTGAGTCGACCATTCCTCAGTTATCTTGACTTTGCATGTCGGCCATTCTCGGTACTATTACTGGTTCGTGCAAATCTTGTTTGAGTTATTCCACATTATACATCATTGCTGAGTACCTTGTGTTGGTTGATGGGGGATTCATTAATGCCCTCCTTCCAGCAGATTCCATTCCATCAACTTCAGATCATTTATTCTGGAATAGGAGTCTAGAGTCTTTTAAGTTCCTTGAGACTTACAGTCACTAGTTGTAGGCTCTCTCTCCATCGACAGTTTTGGGAATACATCAATGTCCTCTGATCGATAGATTATTCCATGTGTTTGACCTCAACACATCTATTCACACTTGTTAGATTGCACTCTGTAACTTGATTCCCATTTTCATTATCGGTGGGTGATCTCGTGTCTGTTAACGGTATAAATAAATCACTAGTAATTAGACGATGGACTACTATGTTCAACCTTGACACATCTATTCACATAGTAGGACATGTACTCGTAGCATTTCATGTAGAAGACCTTCTAGCTTGGTGGCATTCCATGTATGCTACCTCCTTGATCGTGCATGTGTTCATGAGATATCAACTCTCATGATTTGATTCCAGTGTATATCAGATATCTTCATCCACTATGGAGATCTTGATCTGTTGTATCTCTTCAACCATTACGGATATCTTAATCTATTGTATATATTCATCCATTTTGGAGATTCTGATCTATTGTATATTGTACGTGGTGATGACCACACATGTCACATTTTGTATATCATGCCTATTCATGGCCATTGTACTCTTATGTATCTGGGCCTGCTATATGTATTTGCAGTCACATGTATAGATTGATTATTGTATTGTACTGATGATTGGATGCCTCTTCCACCCAGGTATTCATTACTCCACTTCTGGGATGGATTTTATAATGTATTTCAGCCATCATGTCACCCCTTTGACCTCACACATTATGGGGCATCTGTTATAGATGATTTTACCACACACAATTGATCACATATTTATGGCCTTCCCTGTCCCTTTGCAGAATATTTAGACCCCATGGAATTATATTATACTTTGATGTCCCAAGATAATCCCTAAAAAACACTTGTTTATTGCTGTACGCGACTTTTAAACCCATGCTCATATGTACATGCAACTTTTGACCTCAAACCCACGTACATTGGGATGTGTGCATAAATCCAAATATTTTTGTATTTTTCTACATATGATTCTAAAGATCCTAACTCTTTCCCTTCCATATGCCTTGATATCACTCGGATTCAACCCTCCATTACCCTTTTGGAGTGCTATATAAGGAACCCCTTGGATACATTGAAGAGGAGGAATTGAAGAGCAAAGAAACTATAGTCCACTGTTTCCTCAGTTTGCTTATACTTGAGTCTACATTCCTTTGTCCCTTTGCGGCATTGTGAGATTGCTATCAAGAGATGGAGGATTGAGGTCGTGGAGGCCTAGGTGGAGGATTCGGTTTCTCTGGTTCATAGACGTGGCGGCAGAGGTTGTCACTATTGTAATCTCTGATTTTATTAATAGAAATATATTTTCATGTCCGATTATGTGCATTTGAATATGATTATTAAATCCATAGATGTATTTGATTGCTTATATATTGTTGAATATACATTATAGTAGGGTTTCACCCTAGCTACAGGAAATAACAGCTCCCTTCAGTCAATAGGATAGAAGGGTAGGGTTCCTGTTGGTGTTGGAAGAGAACCTGCAAAACGATATTGAAACTAAACTATGAAACCCTGCATGAAATGGTTACAAAACAAGAATGGATGCAAGAAATCAATGGGAACCTACAGCAAAGCATTATACAACAAGCCTTCAAGCAAAATATGTTAGAAAACCAGAATTAAAATGACACAAAACCAAAATTATACCTTGTGTTTGGGAGGAAATGGGCCACCATGCCCTAGCTTTGGAAGCACCTCTCTCTTTGGGATGGAAGATTGGCTTGTGGAGCAATAGAGAAGAGGGAGGGTGAATGAATTGAGAGGCAAAGGGTCTCAAGGCACTCACATGGGAAACATAACGATAGGGAGAGAAGGAGTGTTTTGAGAGTGACCCCCACCCCTCTATTTATAGATTTTTTCTAGAGATTTAGGGTTTTAAGCCCCTGGTTAGGGATTTAGCCCCTTTTTGGGGATTTAAGCCCCTTTCACCCAATTCTTATCTCCTTTGGGGTTTTTAAGCTCCTTTGAGGGGTTTTAGCCCCTTTTTGGAGGTTTTATCCCCTACGAGAGCTATTTTGGCTCTTTTTAGGGGTTTTTAAGCCCTTTTTCATATTTTTGAGCCTTTCCGAGGGTGTGGGGGTCAAATGAGGGTCATGCATGGATGTATTTAGGTGGTGTAGGTCATGTAGAGCTCATTGAGGGGTTTTTTCTATTAACAGATTGCCTCCTAATGTCTGAGGGCATGATCTCATCATATGGCTGACGGACATCATAGGATTTTTTGGGGAGAGGTGGTGCTTCCTCAGATGGGGCATGGTGGCTTTTGGTTTTTGTATTAATATGGTTCCCATCAATGGGTGAGATACAAATAATGTGTGACATGTATATGGATGAGGTAGGAATCCCCATGCTTGTAACAATGTCCAAAGAATAATGTGATCTAAGCTCTATAATAAAAGAGCCGATCATGTACAACTGTTGTTACAATAGTGGTTGCGTCAATGAGAGGCTGAATACAATACTGATATGAAGAATTGCTACAATGGACCCATGGCATTCTCATGGGATGCTATATATTCATGACTGATGGCCTACTGGATCTGGAATGGTACATAGTTGTAGGGACCCACCAACGGAGAGTTAGAGTCTCTGTGGTACCAATATGCTACCTCAATCATAAATATATATAGAAGCACTACTAGGGCTTCTGAACACTGTCTCCAATGCAACCTAGAAATCACAAGGAACATGAACCTGTTGGGGTCCCTCAAATTGGCTCATCAATGTGCTGAAGTCATGTGACATCTAGGGTCTTCGACCAAATACTGCACGGACCATTACCTTGTACAAATCTCAACAGTGCGATGATGTAGCTGGAGTTGAGCACATGAGAAACAACCATCTCGAGAGGCACTAAGGACTCCTCTCAAGTGGTCCAAGGAATTCATTAATGAGGTTAATGAAATGAGGATACAGGGACCTCTGAGTCTATCCTCCAGAATATGTGTGTTGTTGTCAATAAAGGGAGACCTGTAACTATCCAAGGCAATGTTGTTTCTGTGACTAGAAGCGCGAGGGATATAACCGAAAGATGTGAGACAATTTGAGGACTGGCCCACTGAATGGGGGGGAGGGGGAGGGAATCACGGGGACTCAAACTTCCTTTGTTCAGAGTATGACAGCAGGGAGGAGCAGGCAGCAAATGAAACTGAATCATGGGAAAGGGATCATAGATGTAATACAGGGAATGTAACTACAGATGGGAAATACTTGGGGGAGGTAGACAATTTTGGTATTGATGGGATCCAAGGAAGACACATCCCAGAGTACTTTGAACAAAGGAGACCCAAAGTGGGAATGCTGTCGAACTGTTATATGTGGGGTGGTGTCTAAAGACACCGTTGTGGTATGATCTCATGGATTTTTAGCGAGCCCAAGAAAGTGAGTGCTCGATGGTGCTTTCAATTTTAGAGATTATGAAATCATGAAGAAGACTCTAGTGGGGGCTCTTTTTCGTTGGTAGTCTCTTGTGCCCCAAAAAGGATAAAAGTATACATAGGAGAGATCGCCCATCCTTTGTGGGATGGGATACTTCTTTACTGTTGGTAGTTCAATTAGGACGAAAAAGGTTAAACCTATACTGACTGGAAGGCCATTCAGATAATTTTATGAGCATGAATGAAACCAAGTTTGCTCGGTGATATTTTCTTGATGAGAAGGCTAGAAAAGAGCTTAACAACAACCCATGGTGATATTTTTTGTAGACTTTGGCCCCTCTGCTAGAGAAAGCATAAAAGGATGCAGAGGGGAATGGTATTGGATTGAATGTGCCAAGGTCGTCCTTTTCAGATGGTAGTCTACATAGTCTACAAAAGGAGATAAACAAGACGATGTAGATGCCATTTCTTATACTTTAATGAGCAATAAAGGAAGCAGCTGCACTCGGCAATCTTTTCATTCTTTTAGGAGTAAGAAAAGAGATTAAAAGAAACTCTGGTATGGTCAATCGGTCGAGGGGGCCCTGATGGTGCCCCCATGTCGAGACAATGGACAATGGTCCAAAGGTCATTCATGTAGTATGGATGGAGCAACTAGTTCTTAAACATACCAATACATTCTTGGGATAGATCATGGCAGAAGAATGCGAGTTGGTGCAGCAGAGGCATGCAAACTGAGGTGAATCTCAGACAAAGGTCAGGAGAGTCGTGTGTGAGTTGTGGTGGACAGACTTGACTACATAAGGTGTGAGTACAAGTTCGGAGGCAGTCATATGCCAAATGCATGCAAAAGAAATGATTCGCCCTCCAGGTGATGGTCCGAAAACCTACCTAAGGTGCGGTGGGAGGATTAGATAGTTATATGTTGAAATAAAATGATGTGCCTTCTGGGGAGATGGTCCAGAGTCCTGCATGAGTTGCTGTAGGAAAGTGTGATGCAAGTACAGGTCCAGAGACACTTGTATCACAATGTGGTACATAAATCGAGGTAACTTCTTGGAAGTGGTCCAAAAAATTACTTGTTAAACATCAGATGATGGTCTAATTAGAAGATAAAGGACTAAATTCTAAAACCAATGGTGCAAACGACGTCCCAAACGGAATCCGTATGGCCCTGTTATGCGAAAAGGAAGAAAATAGGTCAAATGGGGCCTATAAATGGGCGAGGAACACTTTGTGAGGTGTCATTGTCACTGTTCATTGCAAAGTTGGAGAGGTGGGCCCTAAATTTCTTTTTCTAATTTCTCTCATTTCGACTCGTGGTTTTGAGATCCACTACTTGCAGGTAATATTTCTTGCAAAATCTATCATTTTCAGTGGTTTAAATTTTGAATTTACTCACCGGAGGGTCTTTTGTGAGCCTATTAGGGTCTCTACGAGCCAGGTCCCACCTTTCATGGGTAAAAGAGTGACTAGGTCACCCCTTTGAGGCTGTTTTGAGTGACCTGGTCGCTCTTTTTGGCTAGACAGGTGTGACTTAGTCCCTAGGTGGCCTTTTTTGCTGAAGTCTAAGGCTGACAGCTATGTTTTGCTTGTGCAGAATGCATGAGATTAAGTGGCATGAGAGGGATTGTAAAGACCTCTAAGAGGTGGCATTGCAGGACGGAAATGTGCATGGTGCACTGGCTCATTATGGATTACTGAATTTTATGTGAATTCCTCTTATGAAGAGCTTGCGTCTACTACTGGAGACTTTGGTAATTTTTTGGGACATTGGGGAGGAGGCCTTCATGATACAGGGACAACATGTTGATATTACGCTGCTTGAAATGTACTTTCTGACCGGGCTCCCTATGTTGGGAGTTGTTGGTGATTTGGCACTAGTGTTGTCTTGGGGGGAGATGTTGGAGGAGTTGTGTGATAGGAACTGTTAGGCTACTGCGTATGTGCGTGGCTCACACATATTGACGTGTGACATTGAGGACCTATTGACATGGGCAGTGGTGACACTATTGATGCATATCTTGGGTTCCATGGGGAGCCACAAGATATCTAGAGGGTAGCTATAGTTGGTAGAGCATGCCATGGGGGACACTTACTATGGATGGGCCCATATGTACCTTCTAGCTGTTTGGTGTCAGTTGAACAATGCGAGGGAATATGGGGGAGGTTTTTGTTTTGGTTCCTTTTTATGTGCTTTCTTTTTTCAGAAAGTACCTACTTTGCATTCTCATCGAGCAGTGCAAGATGGTGGTCTGCAGAAGCCACGGATGCGCAGGTGGTGCCAGATGATGGTACGAGAGGGTGGAAACAAAGTGGGCCATTTCTTTATAGAGGAGCTTCTAGAGCAGGGGCGGCAACTTCCAGTGGTCATTGAAGAATACCCTTCTGCAGGAATGGACTATTATGGGGACCTTGAGATGCCCCAACCGCCAGGCCAAGCATGGGGACCGACTGGTATGTATGTGTGATGTTTTGTATTCATCTTTATAGATAGTGTAGTTGAGATAGTTGATAGTTATATGATTATATGCATAGATGGATGGCATCTTTGTTTGTGTCTACACATATTGGTCCTTTCCCATTGTCTAGGTATCAGAGGTGGGTGGTTGCAATTGTGGAGGAAGCGGTCCCTGTGGGGAACCCTCATAGGTGACAACACGAGGCGGAGGATATTTTTCCACATTTGGAGTGGATTGCTGAGGGGATTTCGATGACGGCTGGAATCATTTGTACAATGTGTTGATCGTCACTATTCATAGTGTGCCTCCAGAGTGGACCACTGTGATGAGAAGGATGGTCATGGCCTATGATTACTTTCATCGGGAGATGAGAGGGGATATTCTAGCAAAGGATGATGACTCTTCTGAGGAGGATGATGATACTGAGCCAGACGATGAGGATGAGTATGAGTCAGAGTAGTAGCTAGTGGTTATACCCCTAGTGCATTGGTGAACTTAGGACTTTTTGCATCACTATGTATCTTCAGCTAAGAAAGCATATGTGGCTTCTCATTTTATACTGAACATATTTTCGACATGCAATTCATCTATTTATATATATATTGGATGCACGTGGATGTGCTTTTTATGGTTTTATATGTGAGTCTTTTTATGACAATGTGAAATGAAATGCCTATGTGATGTATTTTTACTTGTGTGTACATGTTTATATATGATTATGCATGATGTTGGTTTTGTATGTTTCCTATGTGCGATGATGAATGTGCCAATTTAGGATGTCATTAGCCATTTGATCCGCTACACTATTGAGGTTTCTGGGAACATGTGTGAATGTGATGGATTCAAATGTTCTAACCATTTGTTTCGTGCACAGGAATTTTCTAAAGAGGCAGGGATCACGTACCTGGTAGTAGTTATTCAACTGGGAGACAAGCAAATAGGACTCTAAGAAGACATTGAGATGGAAAATACCCAACTGGAGAGCAGCAGCCAAGAGGCCATTGACACCATCATATTCATCCTGGTTGTTGGTCGTAATTCCCACACATATTCCATCGATATGGATCAACTCATGCAACAGGGAGTAGATGGCCCATACAACCGAGGCGAGGTTTGGAGACCATCTTCTTGCTCCATCAGCAAATCCAATGTACCGATCCGAGATCCATTTGGAGAAATGAAGGAAAACAATACATAAGAATCACTTTAAAAAATGTGTAAAACAAAAAGGGAAAAGATTGTATTACAAGCTGAACTGTGATCACTTAAAGAGGTGACGCTAGAGGGAAAGTGGTTTGGAATTTTAGGGGATCAGCGGTCATTCCTTTGTGTGACATGATGAACCCTAGGAGACGGGCCGTTGGGACACAGAGAACATACTTGAAAGGGTTCAAGCGGATTTTGTACATGCGACATCGTCGGAGGGCTTGCTGCAAGTCATCTATGTGTTGTGCTTGCTTCTGTGACCATGTAATGAGGTTGTCAAGATAGACCAACATGATGTGGATGAGGTCGCAAAAACAATGTGTCATGGCACACTGGAAGGTGGCTCCAACGTTCTTCAAACCAAAGGGAATTACGCAATAGGAAAATGTGCCCCACAGGGTTGTGAATGGAGTCTTGTAACGATCTTCTTTCCGGATCTGAATTTGCTTATATCTGGAAAATCCGTCCATGAAGGAAAAGACCTCATGTCTGGCGCATGCATCGATAATCTGATCAATGAAGGGTGTTGGGAAGTTGTCTTTGGTACATGCCCCATTTAAATCACAGAAGTCTATGTAAACATAGATGGAACCCTATTTTTTATTTACGGGAACAGGATTTGAAACCCAAGTGGTGTACGCAATGGGGTAAATGAAGCCAGATGTGTGCAGCTTCTCGATTTCAGCTTTGACCGCAGTAGCTTTGGAGGGATGGATGGGCTGTTGGTTTTGGTGTATGGGGGCCACATCGGGCTATGTGTTAATGTGGTGTTCCACAATGGATGGATCCAACCTGAGCATTTTAGTGTAGGACCAGACAAAGATGTCGCGAAATTCTTGTAAGAGCGCTTTGTAGGAAGCGACTTCTTCCGATGAGCAAGATGCCCCCAGCATGATTTCCTCAACCACCTAGGGATTGGTTGAGATGCTGATTTTGATGGTTGGTGAGATGTTAGCCATGTTCCCTTCTTCGAAGGAATCTGGTGCTAGGATGGGGTTCTTAAACCAATCAACTTTCCCAATGAAATCTTTTGTTTCCACAGAAAATTAGTCAGACTGCGACACAAGTTATTTGGGGAGGAAGAACAAGCGATGGTGCATGTCCTCCCATGGGTATTCTAGGGTGGTTAAAGCTTCAAGTATCTTCTCATCATTGTGGAAGCAAGGAAGAGACAGGTCTAATGGACCGTCGGTAATGCTGGAGACAAGGGGGTCTGTGGAACTAAACATCATGTAAATGGACATGGTGTCTGAAGAAGGAGGTGGGGAGTGGACTTCTTCGATCAGAGTGATCTCATATTCCAGGGCATGTTGTCGGAGGTTGGCTAAGGCCATTTGAAACTCAAAAAAATCTTAGCAGTGGTGAGAATAGTTTCCATGCAATCCACAAAGGGCGTAAGCATGGTTTTTTCTCAATGACTTGTTTCTCACTATTGTCCCACTTGGGAGCTCAACCATGGGGAAGTTTTTTGTTGTATCCATGGTGTCCAAGTGCGCACAGATTACAGGAATCTTAGGGCAGTTTTGAGTTGGATGGCCCCATTCTTCATAGATGGTGCAAGGCAGGATTTGTCGAGGTTCAGTGGTAGCTTTTGCATTTTCTCCCTTGGCCCTTTTGGGGTGGGGCGGTGTGGGTGTGGGTACGGTGGTTGGTTTTTGCGGGCTGGGTGGAGGATGAGATTCAACCGCAATGGGTTGTATGGGGGTTAATACTACCTGGGATATTGGGGGTTGGGCTAGTGGATCGAGGTACCACACGAGAATCCCCAATGTGAAATTAGGTAATTTTAATGTAGCCATTACTGGATTCTTATGACACCAGGTGGGGAAAGAGGAAGGGAATTGTGTGGACTAGTGAGGATCCCAAATAAATATCGGATGGTTGCATGTGGGGATGGGGTTGTGGTTGCAGCTGTGCATAATGCTACGGCTGCGGATGATGTTGCAGCTGCTAATGATGTT
Source organism: Pseudotsuga menziesii (assembly GCA_001517045.1). NCBI lineage: Eukaryota > Viridiplantae > Streptophyta > Pinopsida > Pinales > Pinaceae > Pseudotsuga > Pseudotsuga menziesii. The sequence continues at coordinate 26,331 of LPNX010403567.1, forward strand.
GCAGTTGTGGATGATGTTGTGGTTGCGGTTGGGGCTGCGGCTGCAGTGGGTGTTTCGGTGCAGTAATGCTGGATGAGAGCATGCAAAAATACGCAATATCATTTGGTGTCGATGGTGGTGACACTAAGGGGAAGGAAGCTGTCATTGTGGTATCAGAAAACAACCCAGGGCCCACATTCAACAATGGGTAGGTTGGCATGTTTTCAACCATGGTGTTGGCTATAGCAATAACATTGGTGGGTGTGGTTAGCCCTTGTGGATCAATAGTGTTGATCATAGGGATAACATTGGTTGGTGTAGTTAGCCCTTGCGGATCGTGATAAGTCAGTTGGTCAACGATCACAATTTTCCCTTGGTGAGGGAAAATCATGAGATGGAAAATAGTTGATGCTACGTCTCTCATGGTGTACATATAACTTCTCCTAAGGAGAAGATTATAGTCCAGCTAAGCATTGAAAACCTCTATGTCAATCAATACTATTTTCTCGGCTAATGTGATGGGAACATGTGGGAGGATTCCTTGGGCTTTAGTGGGGTGGCCATCATAAGCCCGTAGAGTAGTAGAGGATGGTTGTAGAATTGGGGATCCAAGCTTCTATCAGACTAAGGTTGACTAATGTGATGGGAACATGTGGGAGGATTCCTTGGGCTTTAGTGGGGTGGCCATCATAAGCCCGCAGAGTAGTAGAGGATGGCTGCAAAATTGGGGATCCAAGCTTCTACCAGACTAAGGTTGACATAACACATGTGGATTCCTCCTCATCAATGATGCATTGGTGCACAACCAGATTCCGAATGGACACCGGTATTTGGAAGGCAATGGTTGATGGCATCTGCAGTTCTTCATTCTCCATTTTGAATGTGATCAACTTGGATTCAGAGGGGTCTACAGCACCGAGGGCAGCTAGTAAGGCTTTCCACTGTGTTGGCAAGTTTTAAGTACCTCAAGAGAAGATATAGCTATAGGTGTTTGGCCCAAGTCATCCATGATGTTTTAACTTACACTAGCTCTAGCCGTGACATTGTTGGAAACCCACTGTATGGGGGGGCACAGAGGAAAAGGGGATAGATGAAGAGGTGCATTGGCTATTTTGGACGTGGATGCCACTGATGGGTTAGCAGGTTCGGTGTTAGTTTCATATTGATTTCGTTTGTTCTGTAAATTGACCTCTTTAGTTGTCATGGCTAGCAGGTGATGAACACCTGTTTCTATTGGCAGAGGTTCCCCTGGGGCATTGGGATTGGGTTGGGGAGCGGGTGTAGTTGCTACTAGTCCTTTGATTGGCAATGGGTTTTGGAGCACCATGGGTGGAGGCCCTAGTGGTGCTAGGTTGGGTTGAGCTAGGGCTGTCGTATTGGTAGCATGTTGAACCTCATTGTGAATGGCTTGCTTAGTGCAACCCATGAAGGGGAATTCGTGTGTATAGTGCCTGTAGACCTCACACAACTTGCATGGTTGGTTTGTGCACAACGGAGCATTGCATCTAGGTGCATTTGGTTGTTGAGGATTTTGGGTTGGCCAGTTTTCCCTGACATTGTTGGGGGGATTTGGTTGTTGACTGCCTCCCTACGGTTGATTGTTGCCTTGGTTCCAGACTCAATTATTTCTGGATTTCCCTTATTGGTTATTGGGGGCTGGCTGGATGTGATGGTTTTGTTATGCAAACACTTGTCCGAAAGGAGTAGGCAGAGATGAGGCGGGGGTTTGGGTGGTGCATAGTATACTTGGGGGGCTGGGGATGCTACAAACATGGGAATCTGCCCCACATATTGTTGTGCTAGCCAAGTAGGTGCATGGGTCTGCTGCTATAGTGTAGGTTGTGAATAAGAGGTTTTAGCTCCAGACTAGGACATCATTCTTGCATAGTTAGGAGCTTGGTTTGGGTAGGCAACACTAGGGGTGTTTCTTATTTGTGATGGCATTGCAGGTGGTGCCAGATGGTGCTGTGGTTGGTGGGAGACAAAACCTATGATGCTATATGTGGCATGGGATGCCCCCGGTGCATCCCGGTAAGAGGTGCCTACACAGGGAGCGTCTGGAATGATGGTGTAAAGGTATCCAGACTATGTGTAAATGAGATCAAACTGTTGGGCCTTCAAGATGGCCTCTTCCTCTGGTTAGGGACGTTTAAAGGCAACATCCTTGGCTATAGGTGGAAGAAAGGTTTTCGAGAACCAGTCTAGGAAGATCCTGTCACCAAGCTTGATCTTGCACAAGCTGCGACATCACCTCCACTCATGGATGTGGTCGGTGATGTGGGTTGCAGTGTTTTGGTGGAAAGATAGCAAGATTTCCAGTCTTGCAGCATATCTGACGGGGAGTTGGAAATATTGCAAGAACATAAAGCCCAAGCAGTTGAAATATACCACTTGGCTATAGCACCTGTGAGGGTGCATTGGAACAGTTTGAGTCTGATCGAATCATCTATGATGTTGTTTGATGAGTACCATAGGTGAAACATCATTATATGATTTTGGGGGTAGTCCTCTTCCTTCCCTTCAAACTTGGGGATGTCTGAGGGGAGTTTTGTTGGCATGGGAGGCCAAAAGGTTTGATGACATATGGGATCATTGGTTAACCTGGCCAAGTCAGGCAGGTTGAGGCATGCCATGAAGGGGAGGTTTGACCCAAGGTTGATGTGTGATGGACCAACAATGGTGGTGGGGTTTGTAGGAACATGATGTACTTGCATGACTGGGGATACTTGTGGTATAGCTATGGATGGGCCATTGCCCCGAGGTATGGTAGGAGGGGTAGTGTAGGTGGAAGGGCCACTGCCCCCAGGCATGCTAAGTGAGACAGTGTGAGTGGTAAGTATGGGTGGAGGTAGCTGACTTATGAGAGTCTGCATGGAAGTTCTATGGCCACTAGCAGGGGTGTTGGTGGTGGTGTGGGATATGGACGTGGGCTCACTGTCCATCACCAAGCCGCAAAATGGATCCGGGTTTGCGCCAGTCATGGGGCTAAATGGAGTAGTGTGTAGATTTGGCTCAGATTGATATGATTCTGAGTATAAATCAAAGGTTGTGCGGCCTTCTGATGGTGTAGAGGGTCTTCGAGAATGGTCTCGATGGTGTTGGTTCAAGGACCTGAAATGTGGTGGATCACCTCTTAGGTGTGAGGAAGAGCGTGGGAGATCAATTGTGTCTAGTTGGTATGTCAGGTGGTGAAATATGGTAGTGACGTTTTGGATCCCAATTTTAGTGGCTTCCTATTGGCTTTTAGGTGGTCACTCAACCACCAAGACTGCCAGGAGACAGAGCTTGGTTTTTTCATCACACGAGTGCTTGTCAATCAGTAGGGGTCATTTCCCATTTCGCTTGGCAATTCCTCTCAGCAACCAACTACTTTGGGGTTCCCATGGTACTCCTCACAATGAGTTTTTAGGCTGAGCCCAAGTACTTCCCACGGTTAAGGCAGTCAAGGACTTATGTCCTCAAAGACTGTAAGTGTTTCAATTAGTGCAAATTAATAAATTTTAATGGCCAGCTCAATGTCATGAACTGAGTTTGGTTGTTTTATTTGGTATGATTTGTGTGCATGTCCATTGTATTTCTGTTACACTTGGTGGTTTCTTGTATGGTTTATGAATATTCCGCAGAGATTGTTTGGTTTATTACAGAACTTATAACATGGGTAAGTTGTTTATGAAAGCATTAAATTGTGAATAGAAATTTAAACACATGCCATGCCTGAATCTGAACTATGGTAGACTTACTAGGTGACCGCCTTACACTTGTATTTCTCTTCAACCAGGAAAGAGTGCTGGGCTCTCAACAAAATGGGACTAAGCCCATCCGTAGATCCTCAAGTCACTCTCCGAGTGCAAGGTCAGTCAACAAGGAGGATTCCAATGCCATGAGGCCCCCTGGGCCTACCACCCCCTCTACCTTCCAAGTCACCCATTTTTAATGGTCTCCAAAAATTACTATATGAGCTTCACCCTTCGTCTTGTCCCAGAATACCCTGAAGGGTGATGACTGGGTAGAGGAGGAAGGGCTAGGAAAGGTGTTAATTTCCAGTTACGAACTGAAACTTAACCTACAGTAATTTTATTCAAGCCTTAAGCATATTCATTAAACCATTAACGAGTTAAATTTAACAGTGATTTACATAGATTGTATGAAATGAACACAGATTGCTGGACAGAGACGGTTGAGCCACACTGACAATCCAGATAGCTAAAAAAATATGAATATGAGAGACAGGTCACTTGTTTCAGGGCCAATGTGGCAAGGGGGTCGCCAATTTTTCCAAAATACAAGCGAGGGGGTCACTCTGAAACCAAAAACAGGAGCGATCTGGCTCTCGAGAGGGAAGTCGCACCTTTCAAGAAAAACTGAGCGACCAGGTCACCTATTTCAGCCCGATAAGTGCAACCTAGCTCGAAAAAGGGAATTTTTTTTAACCTGAGCAGGGAACAGCCGACAGTAACTTGTACTGTGGCTGAACAGGCTCGGTTTGGCCTTAAGCAGGCTCAACTATGAACTAAAATGCAGAAAAAGACAAATCTAAACTAGATTTGACAGAAATTTAAACTAGGGAAAATAAAATTGAAACTTGAAAAGTAAATATAGTGATCCAGTGGGATCGACTTGGTACGGTCACCAGTTCTATAGTAGGGCTTTCACCCTAGATACAGGCAAGAACATTTCCCTTCCATCTATAGGACAGAAGGGTAGGGTTCCTATTGGGGTTGGAAGAGAACCTGGAAAATGATATTGAAGCTAAACTATGAAACCTTGCATGAAATGGTTGGAAACAAGAATGGATGCAAGAAATCAATGGAAACATGCAGTAAAGCATTGGACAATAAGCCTGGAAGAAAAATATGTTAGAAAACCAGAATTAAAATGACTCAAAACCAAAATTATACCTTTTGTTTGGGTGGAAATGGGCCACCATGCCCTAGCTTTGGAAGCACCTCTCTCTTTCGAATGGAAGCTTGGCTTGTGGAGCAATGGAGAAGAGGGAGGGTGAATGGCTTGAGAGGCAAAGGGTTTCAAGGCACTCACACGGGAATCATAATGATAGGGAGAGAAGGAGTGTTTTGAGAGTGACTCCCACCCCTCTATTTATAGCATTTTTCTAGAGATTTAGGGTTTTAAGCCCCTGCTTAGGGCTTTAGCCCCCTTTTTGGGCTTTAAGCCCATTTCACCCAATTCTTAGCTCCTTTGGGGGTTTTTAGCTCCTTTAAGGGGTTTTAGCCCCTTTTTGGAGCTTTTAGACCCTATGAGAGCTATTTTGGCTCTTTATAGGGGATTTTAAGCCATTTTTCATATTTTTTAGCCTTTTTGAGGGTGTGGGGGTCAAATGAGGATCATGCATGGATGTCTTTAGGTAGTGTAGGTCATGTAGAGCTCATTAAGGGATTTTTGGGTTAACATATATGCTAGAGTAGGTCTAACACATTATTATAGAGCATGCTTATCTTGTTTGTTGTTGTTGAGAGCAAATTGCTAATGCAAGTGTGAATTGGAAAAGCTCAACGAGGATCTATTTCAACCGTCATAATAAGGTACTATTCGATATCCTTGAGTGTTAGATGTTTGGTTTCTCTTGCATATTGGGAAATATTGATTTTTGGTGTCAAGCCATTTGTTGTGGTACTCCCAAGCCATAGGAAGTTTCTCTCTGTAACATGTAGTGAAGGATCCTTCTCTGATACCAATTGTTGGAATATTGGACAATACTGAGAGGGTGGGGGGCGGGGGAGGTGAATTAGTATTGATAACTTTTAAAAATTAAAACCACTTTTAACTTATTGATTAATACACAGGAACAACAAGATACAAAGAACACAAATTTTATCATGGAATCCCAATTGGGAAAACCACCAACACTTTCTATTACTGCAAAATTATATTTTACAAATGGTTTATGCCTGCTACTATAGACAAGAATGAAACTACACCATTGTTGGCCAGATATACATGATGATTATTGTAATTGATGTCAAACTTGTCACACTTAATGAATTGAGGTTTCCATATTCTTATGGATTGCACTCACATGCAGATCATGCAAATCATGGTTATATTGATTTGAAAAAATCCAAACTTTAATTTATATTCACCATTGTCAGAGCTCTTCACTTGAACATTCACCATTGTCGGAGCTCTTACATTCACCATTTCCAAATCTCTTCACTTGAACATTCACCATTTTTAGATCTCTTCACTTGCTAATCTTTGCTAACGTTTTTTACCATGATGCCAACGTTTTGACCAAAATGTGTTGACATATAAAAACTATGCTTTAATGCAATATGAAGTATGAGAGCTTGTTGTAGGTCCTAAATATCAATGTTGTTTTTCTTTCATTAGGTGCTGGCATGTTCAACACAACTTTATATTCAACCATCAAATAATTAACACAACGTTGAATGCATGAGTGTGTTAAAGCTATCATTTAACTTGATTTCAAACATTGTTAAAAAATAAACCAGTTTATTAACATTGCTCAATGTTGAAAATATAGTTAATTGTTATTTACTCCCAAATGATTAAATAAGTGGTTGACATGGCTATAACTGTAGCTAATTGGTTGAGAGTATGCATTGTAATATAAAGAAGGGTTGTGTACACACATGAAAGACAATTTAAAATTTTGAGAATACTTTGTAATAGTGAAGAAAGAGGATTGAGATTGGAAATGCAGAGACGTGTTGAACAACAATGAAGGCGGCAATAGATTGCAATAAAAAAGCAAAGAAGGGCTTGGTATTGAAAAACAACAAAGGTTGAAGACAGATTAGAGAATGTGAAGTGTTTTGATAATGCAGACAAAGCAGAGAATGTGAAGTGTTTTGATAATGCAGACATAGCATAAAATATCTCAGAGAAAAATAATGAGATGTCTGTGTAAGTTAATGTGGTATGTGTTTAATTTCACAGTTTCTGAATAAGTGAAATGTTGTTTGAGACAGAGAAAGTATTGAATAGTTCATTGAATTAAAATACAATTCCGGTATGTGCTCATATATTTTGAATTGATCAATAAATGAAGAGAATAGTCATATTGAATATTGAAAACAAGATGGAAAGTTTGTAGGATCTGTGTGTAAATAAATTATATCACTAAGTATGAGCATTGACATTCTGAATTTGTATAAATGAATATGGTTGAGACAAAATTACAAAGTCCATTTGATAGAGACAATTTTATTTCGACTAAGTTGGATTTGACAGAATTTTTTTGATAAAGAGTTTTGACAGAGTATTAACAGAGTTTGTAGGATCTGTATGTAAATAAATTATATCACTAAGTATGAGCATTGACATTCTGAATTTGTATAAATGAATATGGTTGAGACAAAATTACAAAGTCCATTTGATAGAGACAATTTTATTTCGACTAAGTTGGATTTGACAGAATTTTTTTAATAAAGAGTTTTGACAGAGTATTAACAGAGTTGCTTTGACAGGTTTGGTTTTGATATTGGCAGAGTTTTGATAGAGTATTAATAGACATGTTTGGTTTTGGTATTGGTAGAGTATTGATAGTTTTAATTGATTCTACATGGAGGAAGGGAGAATCTAGGGAGACTAACAATCATGGTATTTTTTAAGGATTCTAATATTATACTTAACTATAGTATTCTAGGTGATTGTTTTGGATTGAAAAAAAACATGTTTATAGATAGGTAGGCGAATACTAAGAATGAAACATACAATTAACATTGAAATGTGTAAATTTTGGCGAATATTATGATAAAAAAACATATTTTATGTAAATATAGGCAATATTAGAGACTAAAAAGAGAGTTTATTTTTTGAAAAAATACCAAAAAATAGCCAATTGGAGAAATTTCGCCACTAAAAATCACCGTGCTAACAATCTATTTACAAGTTGATGCTTGTATTCAGATAGTAGAAGCTATCTTTCAGTAGGAGCTGAAAACAAAGAGGTAGTTTCTTGAGGTAATATCCTCATGTGAGTTATTGCTCAAATAAAATATGATGTAACTAAGTTTCTTGCTTATTTTACATCCATAACAAGAAGAGTTTTTTCCCTTTATGGGTTTCCTCATGAATATTTTGTGTCTCTGTCCATTTCATGTGACTGATCAATTGGTTTAAATTTGCAGAAAAGAAGTAATTTGTATTTAAAGAGAAATATTAAAAATTGTATACAACTGATTCACCCCCCCATCCCTCTCAGTTGTTTGACTTGATTAACAATTGGTATCAGAGTCAGACACTTCAGAATTCAGTTTAATCACTGGAAGTGTGGTATTTTATGATGGATAAGAAGTTTGAATTTACAAAACATGGATTACCTCTATTTGATGGACATAATTATGCTTTTTGGAGTTTGAGGATGAAATTGTTTTTGTAAACTCAAGGAGTAGATGTTTGGCAAGTTGCACTGAATGAATATAGTTCTCCAGCAAACATTCCAACAGATGTTGCAGGTAAGAAACTTTATGAAAGTAATTGCAAAGCAATGTATGCAATACTTGGATTTTGGCAGGGTCAGAAATTGTTAATGTTATGCACTGTGAGTCAACAAAAGAATTATGGGACAAGCTGAAAAATGTTTATGAAAGAGATACTAAGGTGAAGAATGCTAAGTTACAATCATATAGGAGTCATTTTGAAAGTTTAAAAATGGAATAATCTGAAGATATAACAACTTTATTTTCTTCATATTGATGAAGTAGTAAATACCATGAGAGTTCTAGGAGAAAACGTTAAAGATGTTGATATTGTACAAAAGGTACTTAGATCTCCACCTGTAAGATTTAATTCAAAAATATATTCTTTGGAAGAAAGAGTTGATATTGCTACTTTAGAAATGGATGAACTACATGGAATACTAACAACATATGAGATGATGAGCGTTGGTGAGGAGTCTTTGAGGAAAGAAGCAGCTTTCAAGGAATCTAAGAAGGATAAGAAGAAAGTTGAAGCAGAAAATAGCAATCACGAGGATTCGGAAGAAGATAAGGAAGAAGCTAATTTTGTCAAAAAATTGAAAAAGGGTACTGGAAAATACAAAGGCAAGATTCCTCTTAACTGTTTTGGTTGTCGTAGAATAGGGAATTTTCCCTCTATGTGTCCCTACAATAAGCATTCTGATGGTGAAGAAGAAAGAAATAGAAAGAGTAAAGAATACAAGAAAAAGTATAAGAAGTCTTTTCAAAGAAACTCATATAAAAAGAAAAGTCTATTTATTAAAGATGATAGTGATTCTTCAGAAACAGATGAAAGTGATGTTAGCTCAGATATTGTTGAGGCTCATTTTATTATCATTTTTGGAAGTCAAATTACTCATGTAAACATATGTTTTGTTATATTTTACATATTTTCTGCCACACAGATCACCATTTAGTCCAAGGTATGAATCAATTAAAGGTTTATATATAACCCATTTATTATTGTCATTTTATGATTTTATTGATTTAAAATTAACAGCTTTTAAAGTGCATTTCATATATTAATTAATATGTATATTTGTTTGTATATTATGTAGTCTGTTTGGATGAATTAATAACAATTTCTCATTCATCTTATCATTCAGCCCGATCTGCACAACCACTACCCAGCTCACGACGCAGCTCACTATGCAGTTTCCTGTTCATCTTGCCAATCAGTTTGCACGTTGTCCATAACCGATTTTAGGCTTTAAATGTTAAAACAATTCCACAAGACACCTTTTATCCATGTGTTTGATGATTGAAGAAGCTCTCATCCTAAGATCTCCATCACCCACACGTTCAAGGATGGAACATTCCTAGGATCACTCATGGTCTTCTTTCATTAATTCTAAACAACCACCAATCCATGCGCTTGAATGAAGGAGCACTATTATTCTAGAAACTCACTATGTGTGCTCTTCTCTGTTCACCACGACACCATCGTACACATTGGAGAAGATCCGTTCACGCGAAAGGAGGAGCAGGAAAACCATATCATGCCACGTTCATGCTGAAGAGGACCACGTTTGCGCTGAAGGAGGAAGATGCTGTGCATTGGAGTTTGATTTGTTAAAAATATTTATGATTGACTAAGTTTAGAGAGCAGTCGACCACTAAAGGGTTGACTTGCTCATCTCTGTAAACAATTATATAAACCAGCCTCTACATGAGAGCTCAGAGTTCATACTTTTTTAAGAGTTCATGCTGTGATTTGTTTTTCTTCAGCACACTGTAATTTTGTTCCATATTATGAATAAAAATTCTGTACATTCTATTGTTCATGGTTGCATTTGCATAGGTGTTAGACAGGAATCCTCTGATTGCTGAGAGGGCCCCTCAACAACCAGTGGCTTCCATGTCTGTATGTGTTTTTGTTATCCTCTCTTTCATAGATAAGTAGTTTTGTTCTAATTTGTTCATGTGATTATGTTACTGTAATTGTCCATTTCTTTACTCTCTGTGACATACGTTTGTTGTATTTAATGTAATTATGTTGTTAATGTAGTCTTTGTCTATAGAATTAGAGTGATTGGTCACGTGTATTTTGTTTTTAGTTTTCCTTTTTGTCTTCTCTTTTGGTTAAATGCTTAATGTTGTATTTACAGATAGATAAAATCCAGTCAGTCATAGGTTTGGTTTGTAGTTAGAATTAGTTTTGTTAACTTTTGTTTAAATATAAATTAGTTCATCTATGTTTCCATTTGTTTTATTTTATAATAAAAACAATCTCTTCATACCCATAGACTAGTAATCCCTTTGATTATTTTAATTATTTAGTTTTAAATTATGTCCTTTATGTATCTCATTCTTGTATGCACAAAATCAGCTGATAATTACATCGTTTAGGCAGTTTTACTATTTTCTATATACAGACTGCTATCCATACCATCTGTTCCACCTTCCATTTAGACCATCTGTCAGCCTTTTATCCAGTCATCTGTCCAGTCTGTCATTCAGTCATTCGTCCAACCTTTAATATTTTCGTTTTATTTTAGGCCTATTTAAAGTTCTATTTTTTGGCTTTTTTAATCATGTTATGTTTTGGTAATTAGGTAATAGTTATATTAGCCTCTAGGAACTTAGGTTAGATTATTTTAAAGTACTTATTAAAATCCTTATCTCTAATTTGTATTTCTTTTCAATCAAAGCATGTTTTTGAATTATGATTTGATTTGTTTCTTTTTCCTTTGATTTTCCCATTTATCATCGCTGTGATATATGATAATTGTATCTTTGGTTTAGTTTAATTCACCATTGTTTATATTGAATTTAGGGTTGTGACATGTTAATTTATGGAAAATACACCCATACTTTGTAGACTGATACTAGCATAGGATTTATTCCTTTAATTTTATGTTTACTAAAAAATGCTTATAGGCTAGAGAATTAGAGAAGTCTTCTTAATTAAGTTTTCTTTGATAATTTTTCTACTTTCTTCTCTATTTATTTTTCTACTTATTCATAAATTAGACCTTCCTTAGTTTCTGAAGTTGTTTATTTAATGAGTAGTTTGCTTTCTTAAAATAATATTGTTTATATCTTTACTTCTCAGTATTTGTTAATTGGAATAGTCTAATATTTTGCTTTAGTTAAATCACATTAATAATCAAAGTTTTAGGAGTTTGACTTGGTTTTTCATTTTGAAAGATATTTTGATCTTTTTTGTTAAATTATTTCTACAATGCCCTAGGAACCCCTCTACCTTCTCATATATTTTGTAGCAACTCTAAGCCTACCAACCCCGGTTGATAATTAAATATTAGGTGTATTAATCTAGTCGATGTAACACCCAACATATATAAGACTCTTTATGGCTGTAGAAAATCAGAATGATTAATTTATTGAAGAAGAAGAAGATGAAGTTGATTTGGAAGCTGAGCTTGTAAGTGCATTGACTGAACTTAGAAAAGTAAGAAGAGAATGTAAACATTTCAATGAAGAAATTGAAAATCTTGAAAAATGAGCTACATAAATTTAACAAGTTGATAGAAATCACTGAAATTATGATAATTGATTTAAAGCTCAAAATAGAAGAGGCTAGATTAACTGAAGAAGCACTAAACAATTTGCTTGTAGAAAAGGATAAGGAAAATGAATATCTAAAATTTGAAGTTGTTTTAGTCAGAAAGAAGGTACAAGAAAATAACATGAATGGGTAGTTCAAATATTTTAGAACAGATTATTAGTAATCAAATACCAGCAAATGACAAAACTAGAATTGGTTATAAATATCAGGTTACTAATGCAAGTGACTAGCAAAAGTACTAAAAAAAAAGGTACATATGTGAAAAACACTAGCAATCAGATGGAATCAGTAAAGCAAAAAAAAATCAAATTTCAACAGTACATAGAAGAAGTTATGACAAGTACCAGAACAAGTTTAATGGCTATTGTTTCTTTTGTTATAAGTATGGAAATTAAGCTTATTTTTGTAATGCATTTTCAAGAAACATAATTACACATAACAACCATGAAAAATCTAGATTTGACTATGGAAGAAGGCATGATGGAACCATTCAGAACAATGTGAATAATTCCTATAAAATATTTCATGTCTTAAGTTTTGATATTGAATGTTTAGGTGTAATAATTTTGGACATGTATCAAGAAATTGTCCAACAAACTTTCAGAAATCTGTTGAATCTAATTAAACTAATATGAAAAGTATATGTTGGAAAAATAAAAGTGATCATCTAGAATCTGAAAATTGTACTCTAGATTTATAGGCTGATCATAAAGTAAAATGGCATGTGGATAGTGGATGTTCTAAACGTATGACAAGAATAAAACATAATTTTGTTACTTTGGATGAAGGAAAAGAAGGTACATTTACTTTTGGAAATGAACAATCAACCAGGATAATTGGAAGAGGTACTGTGTGTTTGAATAACAAAAATATCATGGCTGAAAATGTTTTACTAGTTGAGGATATGGAAAATAATTTGTTAAGTGTAATTCAAATTTGTGATAACAGGAATTACATGATTTTTTATTCTAAAAATTGTCAAATCATAGATGTCAAAACAAATCAATTAGCTGGAACAACTGCAAGAACACTAAGCAACATTTACATACTAGATGAGAAAAAGGAAGATTGTTATCTTGGAAATGAAGATGAAAAATGGTTGTTATAGCGGATTTCACCACACTAGGTGAATCACACATTGTATGGCCTTCCCCTATCCCGCTGCAGACTCATTATTCCCTATGGACCATTTATTGTCTTTTGATGTATCATTGACCATCCCTAAAAACATTAGAAAAATGATATACGCGGCATTTTCCCCGATAATCGCGTACATACGCGGATATTCCCTCTTTAGTCGCGTACATCGGGATGTGTACATAATCCAAAACTGTTGGACTGTTCCTTGTCTTGAATCCGACTCATATGAGTCCTGGCCTTCCATATGCCTTGAGATCGCACGGATTCGACCTTTCAGTATCACTTTGAAAAGCTATATAAGGAACCATTGAGACATTGAAAGCAAGAAGAGAGAATTGAGAGTACCGAAACTATAGTCCATTGTTGCCAGAACTATACTTGAGTCTGCATCCCTTTGTCCCTTTGGAGCACTGTTGTGTTCTTCCCAAGCTTGCCTTTGCAAGTGAGCTTGCTATCGGAGTGATGGAGGATTGAGGTGGTGGAGGCCCAAGTGGGGGATTCAGTTTCTCCGGTTCGCAGACGTGCCATCAGAGGTTGTCACTTGTAATCTCTGATTCATATTAATAGAAATATCTTTTCCTGTCCAGTAATGTGTATTTGAATGAATGTTGCATCCATTGGAATATGTCAAATGCTTATACATTATTGATTATATATGCTAGAATAGATCTAACACCATGAAATATAGTATGCTTGTATTGTTTACTTGTTGTTGAGTACGTGCTATAACAATTCAAGCTGAAGATTGAAAAGCTCAACGGGGATCTACTGCAACCGTCCGGAATAAGGTACGAGGTTCGATCCTTTAGTGTTAGATGTTTTTAATTTCTATTGCATATTGGGAAAGATTGATTTCTGGAGTCTAGCTATCTGTTGTGGTACCCCAAGCCATAGGAATTTCTCTCCGTAACAATGGTTGTGGAATAAAAGGCTTGGGAATATTAACTTTGAAATTCTGAGTCAGTTAAACAAAAAGGAAGCAATAAGATATTTAACTTTCATAAATAATCTTACCAATTCTATTTGCAAACAATGTCAACATGGGAAACAAACTAGAGTAAAGTTTTAAACAAAAGAACACTCTACATCAAAACCTTTGGAAATAATGCATGCTAATGTTTTTGGACCTATGAGGACAAATGGATTAAGTGGTGAAAGATATTTTCTATTATTTGTGGATGATTTTACTCAAAGGACTTGGATTTTTCTATTAAAAAAGAAGTCTGAAACATTCAATTGTTTTCAAATTTTCAAAGAGTTGGCTGAAAATGAAATTGACATGAAAATTAAATGTTTAAGATCAGATAATGGAGGAGAATGTGTTTCTAAAGAATTTAATAACTATTGTGATGATAATGGTATCAAAAGACATTTTTTGGTTACTGAAACTCCTCAACAAAATGGTGTTGTTGAAAGAAAAAATAGGACTGCTATGGAGATGGAAAGAACAATGTTAAATGAATCTAAACTAAGTAATGTACTTTGGCCTCAAGTTGTTCATACTACTGTGCACATTCTAAATAGAAGTTTGTTGATAAATAATAGTAATAAGACACCTTATTAGTTATGGAAAGGTAGACCAACACTTTAGAATTTTTTGTAGTAAGTGTTACATAAAGAGAGTTGATAAAAATATGGGAAAGTTGGATTCTAGAACTGATGAAGGTATTTTAGTTTGATATTCATGCTCAAGAAAATCTTATGAGTGCTACAATTTCAGATGGAAGAAAATTGTTGAATCCATAGATGTTAAATTCGATGAATCTTTATTTTTTAAATCCAAAACTGAAAAGAAATATCATGAGATATATGAAATATATGAAAAACTAAAAAGGGAAGAAGAATCAAGTGATATAGGGGAAAAATCAATTAAAAATGAAAATTTGATTCCTACTTTATTACAAGGGTCAACTCCATCTAAGACTCCAAGCAAAAGGATTCAAAGAAATCATCCTGAAGAACGAATCATTGGTGATATAAATGCAGGTGTTGAAACTAGAAGAAAAATGCAAGAATGTACTTCAAATCAAGAACATGTTTCCTTACTCTCTCTGTTTGAACCCATGAATGTTGAAGAAGACATTAATGATGAAAATTGTATGAAAGCAATGAAAGAAGAAATAAGTCAAATAGAAAAGAATGAGACATGGGAATTGGTTCCTAGACCTTTAAATAAGAATGTTATTGGGGCTAAATGGGTTTTCAGAAATAAGTTGGATGAAGCAAGAGACATAACTAGAAATAAAGATGGACTAGTTTGTAAAGGGTATGCACAAGTAGAAGGAATAGATTATGGATAAATGTATGCTCATGTTGTAAGAATGGAATCCATTAGGCTTATTTTGGATTATTCTAGTTCTAAGAACATTAAAGTTTATCAAATGGATGTAAAATATGCATTTTTAAATGGTGAGTTAGAGAAATAATTTTACATGGAACAACCAAATGGGTTTCAGGTACAAGAAGCAGTAAATCATGTTTACAGGATGATAAAGGCTTTGTATGGGCTAAAACAAGCTCCAAGAGCTTGGTATTCCAGACTTGATAAGTACTTAAGGAAACATGGATACAGAAAAGGTAACACTGACAGTAATCCTTATATTAAAGAAGAACATGGTATCTTGGTCATTATTGAGATTTATGTAGATGATATCATTTTTGGCAGTGATAATGATCAACTTAGCCAAAATTTTGCAGACAGTATGCATAATGAGTTTGAAATTTCCATGCTTGGTGAAATGAAATTTTCTTAGGTCTTCAAATCACTCAATATGATAAAGGAATTTTTATTTCTCAAACTAAATATATCAATGAAATGCTCAAGAAGTTTCCAATGTGGGATAGTAAACCAGTTGGCACTCCTATGGTTACTGGATGTAAATTAAGTCAAACTGATGATTCTGAAAACGTTGAGCAAAAAATGTACACATCTATGATTGGCAGTATTCTATATGTTACAGCTACAAGGTCCGATGTTATGCATGTAGTTTAGATCCATAGTGCATTGCAGCATATACATGATGTTGTTTTGGAGGTATTTTAAGTCGCATACCTTGCAAACCTGCATGAAGCACCAATGATGAGGGCCTAATGATGGAGATGAACCAAGGAACATAATTATTCCAAAATCTGAAGGAAGTCAAAATATCACAAAACTAGAGATGTCGACAGACAAAGTTAACCAACCATTGAAGATTTGAAAAGTAAACATAGGGACGGAGGAGCAACCGAAGTACGCCAATATTAGGCACTACTGGGATGAAGAAACTATGGTGAAGATCACTGATCGGTTGCATGAGTTTTAATACTTTTCCCCGACCGGCTTTTTCTGAAATGAAAGGTATCCTAGTCTATTTGGGAGAAATGGATATCCCATTAAAGATAGATGTGAATCCTATGAAGTAGCATCTATATCACCTGAATCCGCGATACAAGGAAAGAGTAAAGGCCAAACTCAACAGGATGTTGGATGCAGGAATCACAGAACCCATTGAATAATCAGAGTGGATCATTCCTATGGTTGTACAAGATAATAAGATAGGAAATTAGATGAAATTTCAATTCAAAATGGGACTCCTAAAAAGAATTAATAAAATAATTGTTAAAATAATAAAATAATATTTATTAATTTTGGAGGAAGAAAAGAAAAAAACTACTTTTTTGTTTGTATTTTTGACATATCTCCCCGTGTTTTTACTCAAATTTCGATTGGGAGAGCTTGTTGGATGCAAAATTAAATTTCGCATCCAACGAGTACCCACTCGACATACTTTTGATGGACCTCGCTACTCCAAAAACAAGAAATACCTAAAAAATGTGATGATGACATCATCATCACATTTTTTCAGGTTTTTCTTGTTTTTGGGGTAGTGGGGTCCATCAAAAGTATGCCGAGTGGGTACTTGTTGGATGCGGAATTTAATTCCGTATCCAACGAGATATCTCGATCAAAATTTGAGTAAAAACACGGGGAGATATGTCAAAAATACAAACAAAAAAAATAGTTTTTTTTTTTTTATGATACCTATCCCCAAATTTATATTAAAAAGGTGTTTAAGACCTATACAGTATTTCAAATTTAAAACAATTTCATTAGCTAACACATGATGACATGGAATTTGAATCAAAGTTAAAAGGCCCATTTTGAGTTGAAATTTCCTCTAATGGAGGTTTGTATATGTGTCGATCTCAGGAAGCTTAACGACGCACTTAATGATTTGTTCCCAATGTTCTTTCATGATGAAGTGTTGGAAGGAGTAGGTGGTTAGGAGATCTATTTGTTCACAGATGGATTTTTGGGATATCATCAGATCAAGATTGTAAAGGAGGATCATCATAAGAAAACCTTTGTGACTGAATGGGGATGCTTTCAATACACAATGATGTCGTTTGGACTTAAGAATGCACCTGCAATATTCTCTAGGATCATAGTTTCTTATTTTAAGGATTTTATTCAGAATTTTTTGGTGATATACATGGATGATTGAACGGTGTATGGTTTGTTAAAGTATCATATTGGAAATCTATGACTGATGTTGGAGCGGTGTCAACAACATTAGATTGCATTGAATTTGAAGAAATGTATTTATGCGCCATTTGGGATTTTGTTGGGGAATGTTGTTTGTAAGGAAGAGATGTTGGTTAATCCAACCAAGATTGCACTCATTGTTAATTTTCCCCCACTAATGAATGTGAAGCATCTCAGAGCGAAAATAGTCCATAGGGGATATTATTGGAAGCTCATCAGAGGGTACACCACAATCACAACGCCCATGGAGAAGTTAGTGAAGAAATATGTGTAGTTCGAATGGAGTCCCAAGTGTCAAGGGAGTCTCGACACCTTGAAGAAGAAGAAGATGGTCACCGCACCCATATTGTTTTTTCTGGATTGGACGAAGGAATTCCATGTCCATGTTGATGTGTCCTCAATTGCATTAGGGGTGGTGTTGTTGCAACAAGGAGAAGGGGATATTGATAATCTGATTGGGTTTGTCAGTTGGAAGTTGTCATATGCAAAGAGGAATTATACCACAACTGAGAGAGAATGATTGGTGATGGTATACACATTGCATAAGTTTCGACACTATTTGTTGGGAGGACATTTCAAGATGTTCACTAATCATTCTGCATTGAAATACCTGGTGAATAATCTTGTTTTGGGGGGCAAGACATGTCATTGGTTGCTCCTCTTCCAAGAGTTTTATTTCAAAATCATTGTGAATCCAGGTCGCTTGAATGTAGGGCCTGGCCATTTTTCATGAATTGAGATAGGTGAAGAATCAAGGAACATCGATCATGGGTTACATGATGCACATCTATTCAAGATTGGAATGGTTGATGGCTACTATGAGAAAATAGTTCATTTTTTAGCGATGGACGTGGCACCAGAGGGGTACACCACAACTGAGAAGAAGAAATTGGTTGTTCAGGTTGGATACTTTCAGTTAATTGTTGGATATCTCTATAAGATGGGACCTGATGAAATCTTGTGTCGATGTGTCCTACTACATGAGAAGGAAAGGGTACTATCGAAAGCACATGAGGGGTTTGCAAGAGGACACTATGGGGGTCACGAAACTATAGGAAGGTACTTTGCGTACGACTATGGTGGCCAAATCTAGATGGTAATGTAGCTAATTATGTGAAGACTTGCGATGTTTGCCAAATAATAGGGAATCCATCACGAAGGGATGAGATTCCTTTGGGACCTCATCTAATGCTGCAGTCGCTTGATAAATGGGCAATGTATTTCATAGGACCAATCAATCCATAAGGAAAAAGGAATGGTTCACGATATATCATCACATCGACATATTACTTGACAAGGTGGGAGAAAGCCGCATCAGTGGAAGATTGCACCACTGCGATGACATCGTGGTTTCTATTTGATAATGTGGTCACTCGATTGGGTTGTCCAAAGATCTTGATGAGTGGTCAGGGAATTCATTTCACCAATCACACTATCTGTGTGCTGACAGAGGAGGTACAGATTCAGCATAAGAAAAGTACTCCATATCATCTGCAAGCTAATGGGACGGTCGAAGCATTCAATAAGGTCTGCAATGCAAACCGTGATGATTGGGATTCGAATATTTCGAGAATATTATGGGATTATCACACTACTTGTAAAGGGTTGAGAAGACAGGAATCATTCAAGTTATTGTATGGGAAGGAAGCAATAATGCCATTGGAATATACTGTTCCAAGTTTTCACATTGCATCAACAATAAGGATGGACGATGAAGGAGCACTAGAAGAATGTCTAGCTTAGTTGTTTCAACTAGAAGAAGATCGATTCATCGCAAGATTTCATTAGCGCATTGAGAAGGATCTCCAGAAAGCATGGTATTATCAACACATAAGAAACATGCACTTTCAGCAAGGTGACATGGTTCTACTATAAGAAAGTAAGTTTTTGAAACATCCAAGTAAGATGCAAATGTATTGGTTAAATCCTTATGTAATCAATATCATTACTGATGGAGGTGTGGTATAGTTGCAACTGTTAGATGTTGCAATGTTGTCTAAACCAGTGAATAGAAGCCAAATCAAGCCCTACAGGGAGCCCTTGGTGTGACATGATGCTTGACGAATTATGCAGTAAAACAAAATTCTTGAGGTGGTACTGAGGAGGCTGGCGCACTGGAAACCAGTGGCAATGCAAGAAAAAGTGTCAAGGTCGCAACTAAAAGTCACTGTGGTGACGTCTGAAGGGATGCGATATAGTCAAATCGGGTATTTAATGGAGCAGTTAAACCAAATAAGTGGTGGCATCGTTAGACATGATGCGTATTTATGTGAATCCGACCATTAGATTGAGTGGATCAGCGACGGATTTGGGTGATAAGTGGTGGATTTGGTCGTGATGATTAGGAAATATTTTGCACAAGTTGATCCCACTCTATAAGAATTGATGGGGTTCAACTGAAGGAACCATTGTCTTTGTTGAATGAATAGAGAAGAGAGTGCAAAGAGTGATAGAAGAGTGTTGTTGAGCAGTTGTCAGTAATTCAGAGTGCAAAAATGGGCACACGATATTTCGAGTGGGATTATCAGGTATTCACTAGTCATTAGTGTGCCAATTGAGGAAGAGATGACCTATATGCTAGCGATATAGCGATATCATCACAAATTACATGGAATAATAGGGGGGATAATCGGCCCAAGTCATTGACATAGAAGAAGATGAACATAAGAACCTCGCACAAAACGGAATCAAAAGATGGATAGCAGGCAGGGTCATCAACAACTGGAGTGGAAGGAACCACAACAAGGAATGGCGTGACCATTGTAGAAATACCTGGATTCATTCCCCCATGTAAAACCATCGCCAAGCAGCCGAAGTTGACAAAGAACCAGAGGTACCCCATAAATATGCCAGGATTTCCAATGGGGATGAAATGCACCTTGCAACATTATGTCATGTTTAACAAGAATGAAGTATGAATACCATGGTCTTCTGGCATATACTGAGTTCTCAATAGCTCCATTCAAAGCAAAGACAGGGCAAGAGAGTGACCCAATGGTGCATCGGCCCACAATAGTGGATGATAGGGCTACAAAGATCAAGGATTCTAGGCCTCATCCATATGCCTCACTTTGGTAGGTTGGTGGAATCCAACGTGTGCACCAAGTAGTTTTTGGTGTGATTTCATGGTGGTTATCTGTGATTGAATATTCCAGTGCCAGTTACTGTGGAGATGATATCACAGATTACTGGATTTCTCATGTAGGGGCCCGATCCGTCGTAGTACTTTCACAGCAAGGACAACGACAAAATATTGGCTTTCTATATAAATAATAAATATGGCTTGGATTGTGACAAACGAGCATATGTCATAGATACCATTAATGATCATGATGTTCATGTTGTAGCAAAGATTTTAGAAATCAAGGTGGTGAGAAATAACCATCCCAATCAGTGTATGTCTTGGGTCATAGCTTGTGCCGAGAAGTGTGTCGAGGGCGTACAGATGAACTAGTCAATATTTCTACTCAACCAATTGAAAAAATATGTAATGTTGGTGCAAGAGGGGAAGCAACCATTTACATACAGTTGGTTGTTAATTTTGATTGCTTTAGTCGCATGGATGGAGCCTGCGGACTACCAAGGAATTGATGTCGTGATCACCCAAGTCTGCAAGGGCGTGAGGTGTCAAAATATTTGGTATCACAGTGAGAATGAATGGTTGAAGGATTACACAATATAGTCTTAATTTTATTGGGATGCACTATAGGTTGTAGCTGTAAAAATTCCACATTTAACTAAAGAAGTGGCGGTGAAACACAGGTGATTCACAAGAGATGGGGCCATATGCAATTAACGTGCAAGAAATGACGGACCCGAATAAGCAGTGGTTAGCCACTCAGTATAATTTGACTAATGAAGAGGTTGAAATTATAGTGGCCGATTGGCCTATGGAGTGGAGAGCATCGTTGAGTGCAAAATAAGTATCAGATGTTGCGGTGGGTCCTCAACCTAACGCTTCAATAGATAATGAACTAGTACAACAAAGTGACCAAGACTCCTAAGAGGCATCATCAAATAATTTGACAGATTCAGAGGCTGAGAAACAATATGAGAAGACAAGAACAAAGCGAAGACAATAATGAGGCAAGGAGAGCACTAAAAAGCCAATGGAGGATGAACAAGTGAACTGCAACATCACGAAAATCACAACGATGAAAACTACAAGTGAGACTCAACTGAGGCAGTAGTTGACTGAGGGATTTCAAGAGGTAAATTCACAACTACAATATTTAATTAATGCCATATTGGACAGGATTCCCGAATCCATCTTGTTGCGGTGGATGGGAAATATTAGTACAGGAAAGCGGGTCATGATCGTGACGATTTAGCCACAAGCACTAGAGATGAGTAGTGAGGATGTGGATGCCTCACTTCAACAATTTGAAACAATTTCATTGTATTAGAATTATTGTGCCATTAGATATTTAGGAAATGAGTGCCATTAGATTGAACTATTATGCAGTATAAAGGAATGAATAATACACATTGAACAAAACAAATTTCATAGGAAACATGCAAGTATTGCTCAGTATAATTATAGTATAAACTTCATTAATACTAGCAGTATACAACAGTGTTACATAAAGGAGAATTCAAATCATGTGGATATGATTGGAATCTACTAACTCAATCTGACTGCATGGCTAACTAGAAGTGTCTAAATCACTATAGGAGACACTAGGATAACTCCAGATGTCTAATCTAATTTCTCAATCAGTTACAATCAATCAAACTAGTCTAGCTGCAAGTGGTAAGTGAGAAGTAGATGAGAATAGGTTCCTTCTCACATGTAGCCATGCATAAATGGTGATAACTAAAATCGAGGATATCTAACTGAATGTAATTGAAGCACAACTAAGATTGAATAGTAACCAACTACCAACAACTGAAGGAGGTTGGTGGCAGCACTCCTAGTGGCTCCTAAATTGTAGGGAATGGTATAGGAGCCACATAAACTAATGCATGAAGGTGTAGTCAGTTGTATATGACCTATATATGTGTTCCCCACACTCTAGTGACTAGTACATGTGGCCCCATTAGGCCAAGTGGACCCAATGGTACTAATGGACCCAATAATAACTAAATGACTCTTAATTTAGGAAAAGATAATCTAATAGACAATTTGGACAATGGAGGATTATAAATCCTAACACATTGGATGTTAACGAGCTGTCAAAGCACACTTTGGTGCACCTGTAGAAGCTAGTAATCCAGGAGCTGGTCGACTGACAGAATATTATTGGTGATCACCTATTAAAATTGCAGGAGAGAGAAGAGTTAGCGAAGCAAGAGATTGAGAGCTTGAAGAAGACGTGGGACAAGATAATTGTCAAAAAAGTGCAGTTGTGGGACGATAGAGCGCGATTGGAGAAGGAAGTTTCTTTTTCTTTTTAGGAGGTCCCAGATATAATGGAAGACATGGTTACAAAAGCAAAATCTCAAAATCTAGGACAGGTCATCATGAACTTCAAAAGCGACCTGGAATATTTACAGGAACTATTGCACCCGGGAAAACATACAGAAAAATTCATTGAGCGCAAAGGCGCCATTGAATATGCAGCGAGAAGGATTGAGGAATGTGAAAAGGAATCCAACTTGATCACTAATGCCACTACACAGTTTTGGGGTAGCGTGGTCTAGGATGAGCAGTCGGAGTAGTTGAACACACAACTAAGGGAAGCAGAAGCTCAGTTGGCTGCAATGAGAACATCGCTCAAAATGATGCCCCTAGTCATCCAAGTCACCAAAGAAGCAGAATTAAAGGTGTTGCAGTTGCATGTAACAAAGGCACGGGCATAGTGTCACACAACTTAGCTTGAGGAGTTCCATGATGTTGGTGAGCAACTCTCATTGAAATCATTTAACACACTTCAAGCAGTATAAGAGAGTCGAAAAGAGGTGACGGCTAAGATCATCATCCATCCATCATAGTATAATGTCGAAGACTGCACACAGATTAGTGACAAGATGAAGGATCAAGTAGAAGAATTCAAACATAAATATGAATACATCAAAGTAAAAAAAAATGAATACATTATTTCCAGTTGACGTGGCTTGAGAGAAAGCCACAAGATTGTGTTGGGGGCCTATTGGCAGGCGGTTTTGATGAAGATAAGCTAAGCAATACTAAGAGTGATGCACATGAATAAGGGTGATGTGCAAGAAAAAAGATGATGTGGAATACCAAGGATGGTGCAAAAGGTGGAAAAGTCGACAAAGAGTTGGCTTAATCAATGTTTTGAAGTTTTGGTCATTGCTTTGTAGTTTTTGGCCCGAATTAGTTAGGAAGTTGATCAAAGTGGACCATTTTGTAAAAGGCAGAAGCCTATAAATAGAAATAGGAATGTAATGTTGATATATCCTATCTTAGTCAATAAAGAGATTAATTTTTAGTTCACAACATAATTGTATAATCTTCTGCGGAAGACTGATCTCCTATTTGTCGCAACTGTGAAGATGTTTTCTAAAAACCTATTTTGATGCGGAAGTAATATGATATGGTGGATGTTGATGGAAATAATTTTTTTCCAGGTCTTCTTGGTTTTCTCTGCTTTTCTCTGAGTTAAATTATGAAATCTAAATGAATTGATACTGCAATATTTTTTATTCTGAATGATGCGATGTTTCTATGTTGTGAATAATGTCATGGCGATCGATCTGTTCACAAGGAAAACATAATGCTGCAATTTAACATGTTGATGTGGTATGATGGTTTATAGTATTCCTAAGTGATAATAAAACCTTTGTTTGGATATGTGAGTGAAGATATGATAGTGAAACTATAGATGTGCAAAACCCTCCTTCTTACTGGGGAAACATGGTTTTGACAGTTCTCCCTCGAACATCTCAGATGAGACCTCATATGCTTCATAGGTGTTGCTAGAGAGGGTAAAACCTATCTGGGCCACTGATTAGGGAGATTGTTTATTTAAGGGTGTTGAAAGAGTGTAAACTCCTACTGATAGATTTGTGTCAACAATGGGCTCATTCATCATTCAAGTACATGAAATCATGTTAATGCCTAGCTCTATTATCCTGGAAAATTTATGTTGTTGCTTGTGTTTGAAGTATTTTACTGACTTTGGAAAGTATTAAACCCTTTATTATATCTTTATTGGTGTTGGTGAAGCCCACCAACAAAGATTTGTCGACAGGGGTTCCCACTCTATCGACGCCCTGCAGTGCAATCTCCCTGAGCACCAGCCCACATAGGTTTTACCCTGCCTAGAAACATCTGCGAAGT
Source organism: Pseudotsuga menziesii (assembly GCA_001517045.1). Classification (NCBI taxonomy): domain Eukaryota; kingdom Viridiplantae; phylum Streptophyta; class Pinopsida; order Pinales; family Pinaceae; genus Pseudotsuga; species Pseudotsuga menziesii. Next base: position 51,194 of record LPNX010403567.1, read on the forward strand.
AGATGAGGTCTCACCTGAGGCATTCAAGGGAGAACTGTCAGAATCAAGTTTCTGACAGTGGGAGAGGAGGATATGGGGATCCAATGGAGGGAGATCATAACTTATGCATTCATCATATAAAATCAAGATATAGCAACATTATTTATCATAACGCATGAAATAGTTACAGAAACATAGATTGCATCAACTTAAAATCAACAATTCATATTGATATAGTAGGAAGAAACTGAATCGCATCTATATCATGTCATTGTAACAAAAGAAAGTTGCAGCATCATAACATATCTATAACAATAGACAAGAATTGAGCCATACTCATCGCATCATACATTAATCTTGCACAAATATGCCATATTACACAAACCTTCTCCAAAACCGGAGACTGCATACATTAGGAAGAAGGGATAGATAAGATCATAGTCAAAATAGAAAATTTTCCATAAAACAGATCACACCAGATCTTATCCCTTACAATTGCACATGCAATTACATACAATTGTTCACAATTTCTCATGCACAACATATCCCTCTTCTTCTCGCCTCCTCAAAATGGATCTATAAATAAGCTTATGCCTTTACATCAAGGGTCCACTAATAACTGAATTCTAACCACTACTGACCTATTGCAACAACACTTGGTCAAAATATATATAAAATATTCAAAAATTGGTTACTTTCCTGCTTATCGCACCAATATTCCCTTGCGCGGTACCGCATGAGCTTGCGTAGCTGCCGCAACATTGCGCAACTCACTTGCCCCAAACCCCTTGCCAATATGCCCCCAACATAGTTTTTTGGCTTGCCCTCGAGCCACGTCAATTTGACAGGGTGTGTGTCGACATTCTATCCTTAAAATATTCAAATTGTTGCCCAATTTCATGAACCTGCAGTTGGAATTTGTTGGAGACATTTACCAACCATGCGCACTTAATTTGGTCAATTTGGCCTCATTAAACCACTATCGTAAATTTTATTGACTTAATTGACATCAGAGGAGCACTGTATCACATCAGCATGAGCACACCCACGCCTACCTTCAGTCAAGGATGCCAACTAAGCCTTCTCCTTCATTCAGGGAGGCTAACTAGAGCACTCCAAGGGTGACCTGAGTGTCATAAATGCACTTAATTGATAACTGATGGTTACAACTAGTTAAATATAAGTGGATAAGGTGCCTCTTTTCATTATATTGATTATTTAATTAATATTTAATGAACTGGAGTCAACAAGGGTGCCTCCAACCACCTCTAATGGCTAGTTTGACTTCAGTTAACCTCATTGGGGTTCATTGGGGTGATTGATGCACTACCACTTGTTTGTTGTCATGTAGTGACATGTGTCTAACCTACTTTTAGTTAGACTCAGTCATTTATTGCACTCTGACTTCAGTTAGGACTCATTTGAGTCAATCGACACTTGATCAATTGGTTAACTAGTGTGTTTACTATGGCTTACAGTCAGTTAAGCTACACCATTCATTCAATTCGAATGACCTCCTTGGGAATTCAAATTTTCTTGAAATTCATGCACCTTTCATGATCACTGTATTTTATTATTCATTATTCATTTGATTATACAGAGCTGCTACTCCCATTGCAGCACTTTTTTGCCAATTTTATGCATATTTTTTTGTATTCTTTGTGAGACTATGTTTTTAGTTCCTAGACCACTGTGAAAAATTAATATGGTATCAGAGCTCATGGTGGGAGGAAGCTCATATCTCTCAAAAACAATTTTTTTTATAGATCTTGCATAAAAAATTGAGCAAAAGCTAAAAAATCCAGCACTACACCAAAAGCCAAGGCTTACCACTTAATACCCCAAGTTAAAGAATTGTTGTTTAAACCTGCTTGATCAACTATGTTGGGTGTGATGAAAGCATAAAATGTGCAGGTTTTCTGACCTTATGGTGCCCCTTTTTTTGTGATTTGCAGGTTTTAACAGGTGAAAAGCATTCGTTCCAGCAGTTTCAGATGGCTTCTTCCTTAGAACTCTTGACTCCGTTCAATTTCCATTCAAGGAAAGGAGACATGGAGATACAGCTACGTTCTAGAGGACTCTATAGGGTCACTATGGACACTAAAGAAGATCTTGCTTCTGTGATAGACAAAGCTAGATTCTTGAACAAGAAAGATGAAGCATTCAGATTCTTGTGCCTCTCTATTTCCTAGGATCTTCTTTTCCATCTCTTGGGATTGAAGACTCCAAAGGAAATATGGGACAAATTGGAAACATGGTATGGAAAATAGGATAATTTGAGAGTATACCAGCTTGAAAATGAGTTGATGTCTCTCCAACCTTCCAATTTCGAGACCTTAAATGATTTTTTCACAAAGTTCAAGCACATTGTCTTACTTTTGCAACAATGTAAAGTGGAGAAGGAGGATGATCAGCTCATTCTTGCTATACTCTCCAAAATTGGAACTGATTATTCGATGTTTGTCTATACATTCCATGTGGGGAAGCTCACAACCCTTGGATCGAATATGCCTTCACTCAATTCCTTCATTGGGTCCCTAACAGGTGAACATGATAAGATTGTCCAGATGGGGATCATTATATCCTCCCATGATCAAGCCCTCCATGTCTCGGGGCCCAAATATCTGAAGGGTAAAGGAAAGTAGTAGAAGAACCCAAAAACCAAATTTGAAGCTCCTAAGCCTAAATTTAAAAACCAACAGCATGAAGATTCTTTCGGCTCAAAGAAGAACAAAGGAAAAGGGCATCATGGAAAGGAAAAATTCAAGTTTTGATACTATGGGAAGGGCTTCCACCCTTAACATGCCTGCATGAAAAATAAACTTGATGAAGCTACCTCTCTCCTTGAGATAAATCACATCAATCTTCCCAAAATATTTCAGAGGAGAGATCGGCAAGATCGGGAATGATAGCATGAAAGTGGTCATGCCCTCATGACAAGCACTTCGAAGGCCAAATTACTCTTGATATATTTTGGAGCTTTGAACCACATGATGGATGAAAGAGACTCCTTCTCATCTTTAAAGACTGGCAAATCCATTCCCATCCACATGGGAGATGACTCCACAATCACATCCGAAGGACAAGGTACTGTAGATCTTGAGGATGGTTATTTTTCCAATGCTCTATATGTACCATATCTTGCATCAAACCTCCTAAGTGTTTATCAAATGACACATACGGGAGTGCCCAAGAGAGTCTCCTTTAGCCCATATGATGTAGAGATCATAGAACTTGCATCCGAAAAAATTGTAGCAAAAATCCTTCCAAACCATCATGCAAAAGCCTATGAGTTCTCCCATTTTGTGGCGGATGCAAAGCCCACCGCATTGCTGACTCATGGAAATGAAGTTAGTATACTGTAGTATGAGAGGTTTATCCATCTGAACTTCAAACAATTTTAGTAATTATAGAAGAATTATATGGTTGAAGGCTTCCTGGTCATCAAAGCTACCACTGGAATTTGCAAGGGCTGTGTTGTTGAAAAGCACCCTGAACATAAGTTCAATCGTGGGAAGGAAAGCCAAGCATCATGCATCTTGGGACTGATACATTCTGATATCATTGGTCCCATTCCTATCACATCCATGAATGGATCAAGTTATGTTCTGAATTTCATTGATTCCTTTTCCAGATACACATGGGTCTTTTTTATCAAAAAGAAGTCGGAAGTCTCGGAAAAATTAACTGAACTGAACGCCTTGATTGAGAATGCATCTAGACAAAAGATAGAGATCTTGAGATATGATAATGGAAGGGAGTATGTCAATAATGAGTTACTGCATATATGTTCCCAAATTGTTATTCAGATCCAGAATTCAGTCCCATACACTCCCCAGCACAACAGTGTAGCGGAGAGGAAGAATCGGTCTCTCAAGGAGATGACCACCTGTATGTTGGAATCAAAGAAGTTGGATGAAAATTTGTGGGATGAATCCATGAATTCTGCAGCATATATTCAGAACATATTTCCACACTAATCCATGAAATGGAATACCTCTTTCGAAGCATACTTCGGACACAAGCCGGATGTGTCGAATCTGCCAGTGTTTGGGTCCATTGCATGGGCCCGAATTCCACTTGATAAAAGGAGGGCTTTGCAACCGCAAAGCATTGAATGTATATTTATTGGATATCCTAAGGAATCAAAATGTTTTAAGCTGCTAGATATCAAAACAAAACATATCATCATTGAAAGGAGTGTCAAGTTCGATGAGCCTCTTTAGGAGGTAGAACTAGTGAAGGAGAAAACTGCTGAATTTCCTTCCTATTCTACTAAATATTTGGATGATGTAATTGGGGGTGATGACCCTGATTTGGATCCTTTGATTTATGATATCAGTGTATATAAAAAATCAGATTCTGAATCAGAACCTTAAGTACAAAATCATCTCCTAACATTGGCCCGACAAACACTCTCCTCTGCAGGAGATAACATTGGAAATCCGGATGATCCAAGGAGAACCCGGTCAGATTTCCAAAGAGCATGTATTGCGCTCTCTTGTATTGATCATTTGCTATATTAATATTGTTATTTGATGATAATTTTATACCCTAAGTCTTACTACCATGCTTGGAATGATCCAATATGGCAAGTTTCCATGGATGAAGAGATGAATTATCTTCAAAAAAACACCACTTGGGATCTAGTTTCTCTTCCTCCAAGGAAGAAATTGTTTCAATGAAAGTGGGTGTTTCAAAATAAGGTTGATGCTGATGGAAGAACCTAAAAATATAAGTCAAGGCTGGTATCAAAAGGTTTCTCCCAGGTCCAAGGTGTGGACTACCATGAGACTTTTGCACCGGTTCCAAAAATGGACTCCATCCGCCTAGTTTTGGTAATTTCAGCATCTAAGCATTGGGAAGTGCATCATATGGATGTTAAATCAGAATTTATACATGGAGATGTTAATGAGGAGATATACATGAAGCAGAATGAGGGCTAAATTTCTGATCCATATTTGGTTTTCAAGCTAAAGAAGTCACTATACGGGTTAAAACAGGCCCCAAGAGAGTGGTATTCCAAAATGGATGCCTTCCTTCTCTCACAAAAATTCCAAAGGTGTAAATCAGATACAAATGTGTATATACAGCAGTCTGATAGTAATTTGATTATTAGTTTTTTATATGTTGATGACTTACTAATCACAGGTAGCATACTTGCTTCTATTTCAGTCATCAAAACTGCTCTCCACAATGCATTTGAAATGAGCGATTTGGGGCTCTTCAATCAATTTTTGGGGCTCAAAATTGAGCAAAATTATGATGGGATAATGGTCACTCAGTCCAAATACATATCATACCAGTTAGTAAAGTTTAACATGGCTGAATTTAGAGCTGATCCATTCCCTTTCCTTTCAGGTATGAGCCTTGAAGAAGGAAAAATCACACCTCCCATGGACTGCAGTATTTATCGACAGCTGATTGGTAGCTTGTTGTACTTGACTCATTCTCAGCCTGATATATGTTATGCCATGAATGTTGTATCAAGATACATGCAGAAGCCCCATGATATTCACTGGAAGGCAGCCAAGAGGATCCTCTAGTATATTAAGGGAACCAGGACCTACGACATTCACTATGCTACAGACTCCGAGCTAGAGCTGGTTGGGTACACAGATTCTGATTGGGTGGGTGATTCTATTGATCAAAAGTATACTTCCAGATATGTCTTCATGTTTGGTGGCAGCCCCATTTGTTGGTCTAGCAAAAATCAGGTTTCCATAGCATTGTCTTCAGCAGAGGCCGAGTATCGAGGAGTGGTGAATGCGTGCATCCAAGTTGTTTGGTTGCAAGGAATTCTTTCAGAGTTTGATCTTGGTAGTACTTTGTCCATTATCCTATTTTGTGACAGTCAAAGTGATATTAAGATATCCACAGATCCATTTACAGGCAGAGGACCAAGCATGTAGAGATACACATGCACTACATCAGAGAGTTAGTGCATGACAGGACCATGATTTTGCAATACTGCCCAACTGATGAGTAGATTGTAGAAATATTCACCAATATATTTTTATAAAATAAGTTCACTTACCTCTGTTCACCATTGGGGGTGAGTTCATCAGGGTGATCCAACTACTTTCAGTTTTCATCTTGAGGGGGGGGGGGGTTTCCCACTGGGTTTTCCCTCTTTTCCTCACTTAGTTTGTTTTTGAGCATTGTTTGAGTTTTAGTATTGTACAGGATGACCTGTGGCCTTAGTTGTCGTGGCCCTAGCATTTTTATGCACTTTATGTTTCTACTCTTCTGAGTATAGCTTAAGGGGGGGTGTTGGACATATTTACCCACCATGCACACTTAATTTGGTCAATTTGTCCTAGTTAAACCACTATACTAGGTTTTATTGAATTAATTGACATTATAGGAGCACTGTATCACATCATCATGAGCACACCCATGCCTACCTTCATTCAAGGAGGCTAACTAAGCCTCCTCCTTCATTCAGGGAGGCTAACTAGAGCACTCTAGTGGTGATCTGAGTGTCATAAATGCACTTAATTGATAACCGATGGTTACAATAAGTTAAATATGAGTGGTGAGGGTGCCTCCATTCATTATATTGATTATCAAATTAATATTTAATGAACTGGAGTCAATAGGGGTGCCTCCAACCACCTCTGATAGCCAGTTTGACTTCAGTTAACCTCATCGGGGTTCATTGGGGTGATTGATGCACTACCACTTGTTGGTTGGCATGCATTGAGATGTGTCTGAGCTACTTTCAATTAGACTTAGTCATTTATTGCACTCTGACTTTAGTTAGGACTCAGTTGAGTCAATCGACACTTGATCAGTTGGTTAACTAGTGTGTTTACTATGGCTTACAATCAGTTAAGCTACACCCATTCATTCAATTCGAATGAAATCCTTGGGAATTCAAATTTTACTGGCATTCATGCACCTTGCATGATAATTTTATTGTATTATTCATTATTCATTTTATTATACAGAGTTACTACTCCCATTACAGCACCATTTTGCCAATTTTATGCATATTTGTCTGTATTCTTTGTGAGACTGTGTTTTCAGTTCCTATATCACTGTCACAAATTAATAGAATTTACTGGAGATACTCTAAAAATTAGTCAAAAAAAATTGTACAAGGTGTTCCTCACTCGCCTTGCTGTCGACCAGTTGTCGATTCTCTTGAACAACCTGGAGCGTGGCGATGGCCTGTTGAGGCCTAGAAATTCGCAGGCAACAATAGCAAGGGATTCTCCACAGTCAACATTCCCAACTAGCCTATGACTATTTGGTGAAGGGAATCTATTTGGTTTGCGGTCCGGCTACCGTAGTTCAAGTAACAAAAATAAAAAGGTTTTACCAGTTGTGTCTCAGTCCATCGTATATATTTTGTATTTTTTGTCTTTAAGTATGATATGCAAGTTCCTATCTAAGATGCATATTTATTAAGGACGCAAGGAGTGGTCACAATGTGATGCGCAGGTTCTTACCTCTTGTCTTAGACTATCTCGTATCTAAATCATACACAACTAGAAAATACATAATAACTAAGCTGTCTCTAGAGAGAAAAATATTAATTCATGAGTAATGTAATACTGCTCACATGTTAAGGTAAATCACACATAACTGTTCTTAGAATCAAAACACATAAACATGAATAAGATATACATGACAAGATAGCTCATCAATCATTAAACTCTCCATTACTCATAGTGGAAATTATCACAGAATAAACCAGAGAACATTTAGATAAGAACATAGGTTCTGAAAGTTAGAACGCTCTCACAGTTAATGAAACACAATTGAAAACGAAATAGTTCCCCTTCAACATTGTTCATTTTATCACATACGAACATTCCACATAGCACCTTCTCCAACAGGCAAAATTTGCAATTTTTTATTGTAAAACGAAGTAGTTCCTCTTACAAACAATGGCTCACAAGTTTTTCCAGGGAAAAAGCCCCCATTCTCTCTAACTTTCCTCTCTTTATACAAAAACAACAAAAAAACCTTAGGCTTCCCCAACCATCTGGCCTTTGGGCTCCCCCAAAACCGTTTAATCTCACAATTTTGTCTTTTCGTGAGTACTCATGATTCATATAATGCGTTACATTTCGGATTTCAACTTATGAGTACTTCATAAAATGGGATCAGCTTGGTAACTAATGGATCCTTTCCAATCCTGGGATTTTGTTGCCATCGATTCTGCCTTGTATTTTATTTGTCCTTCTTTAGATCCGTTGATTTCAAAACAAACTCTGCTTATCACTTTTCAGCCAATTTTCCTCAACTTTATCATTTAGCTATGTCTTCTCGCAGCAGTAATCCGAAGAATCTTCTGAATCCATCTTCAGTTAAACAAAAAATAATCATTAATTAGGACTGCATCTTTTCAATAAACTTAAACTACACTAACAAACAAACTGATCATCAAAATGAGGCCCTGTACTGCGCTCTCATTGTGAAAGCCTTCACAAGAATCAAAAACCACCACAGCCCACACAAGGGTTAAAAACTCACAAGATGGTGGGAAAAACCTTATCGACAGTTTGAACCATTAAAACATTGGTCGGATAGTCTTACTTACAGCCACAACGATAGGTTTCAGATGGACAACAAGTTCTGCGGGACCGTTAAGTCTATCGGAGTTGGAAGAACTAAATGCCAAAGCATTGGGTAGAAAAGTTCCCTATCGATGAATGAAATGACATGAATGTTAGGAGGTTAGTGCATTCTACAGCTACAATGGAAAAAGATGAAAAGACTACGGGCCCCGTGGCCAAAAGACATATCGGTGAAACCCAGACAAAGCATCGGCGGGTGGAGCACTTATATGGCGGGCACTTAGCTTGCTCGGGAGCCGCAATGGCAGAAGACAATTAGACTACAGCCTTCGATCAAAGTCATAAACTTTCTGCTATGGCGCAGAAACATTGTGAAAACATTAAGTGTTCGAAAAAAATTAGGGTCGTGCTGCGGTCCAAAAAGCTTGTCTCACTTCCAAAACAGCGGCTTCATAAAGATCAAACAACCTCGACTCAAACTTCGACCAACCTCCGACAATGCAAAACAAGTCAAAACAATAACAACATGACATTGGATAAGTCAAGACTATCCGCCAGAGCACTCATCATTTAGCTTCCGCAACGGAGGCTCCATAAGGAAATATGGCTCCGATCCGTTGTTTAAATGGCCTCTGAACAACCAAACTAAAAATGTTACTTTTGGCTAGGCAGCGATGAAGTTTGTTTCACCTCCAAAACAATGGTGAAAATGAGAAATGGACTTCCACAAACAAAGAAAGAAATCACAGATCAAAGGGCAATATTTCAAACCAAACTCCAAGTTCCACAACCCAAAGTAGTTTTAGACATAAGCAATTTTCCAAAAATCATGAAGACAGTTAACCTCAAAAAAGTCTAAACTTGTAACAGAGGGAAAACAAAAACAGAGTTCATGGATCCAAACGATTCTAAGCAAGATAAAAATTAAGAGGAGGGTCCAAAATTTTGAAAATTTGGGAACATAGTTGCAGCTACAACATGACCTTAACAACCAATTGGCCACCAATTTCTTGGAATTCATCAAGCTGCTCGTGACGCTTCTTCTGGAGTTATTGTGCCTTGGAGGTTCACTACTATAGATCCTTCAGTTCTATGGCCAAGGTGATCTCCACCATTAGCGGCATGGCCTTCAACGACATCGTCAGGGTTGTCAACTTACCCTCTACCTCTTATACCTACATAGTCATCTCAATCTGATCAAGTTTCTCATCCTAAACAATACTTTGCCAAAATTGTGTGGTCGCCTCCATAATCGTTTTGGCCTCTTGCTCCATGGTACTTAACTAAGTGGAAATTTATTCAATGGAGATCTTGTGCTCCGCAACCTGCTCCAGTGGTGTTATCGGTTGTATCTAGGCCTGGAGCAACAAGTTATTGTCCTAAAGCAGAACCACAGTTTTCCCCAATCACTGGGCCTTCTTGACTGAGGTGAGCCCTGTGGTGTTGTCAAAAATGTTCTGGCAAGAATCAGAATTAGCCTACTCAAATTCATTGCACCTTGCACATAGCTGTGCTTGTTCAACAATCAAGTGGTCTTGCGCCTTCTTGAGGTCGGTAATCTCTTCGGTAGCCTTCCTCTGCAACTCATCCTGTGTCGCCTTCAGCTGGTTGATTTCTTGTAACTTATCTTTTTCCAACTACACACAGACCTGGTATAGCTCCTTGGATTCCTTCTACAGCTTCACAGTGGTATTCTGGGCCTCCACATATCCCTCAATCAAATATTTTTTCCATGACGCTAACTCCAGTGCGGCGTCATGCTGCAACTCAACCAACGCTATAGCGTACAGTTTGTTCAAATCCAAAGTCACGCTCTTGATTGGATGCAGTTGCTGGTGAACTTATTCATTGTCGACGTCGATTGTAGTCAGGGGAACTTGCATGTTCCTTTCCCGGGGCTCAGTGCTAATCGACGGGTTGTCCTGCAACAAAGGTCTTACCAATGGTTGCTTGGAAACAATATAAAAAATAGAATCTAGTTTATTTCTTACCTCACCAAATTCTTCATGGTTGGATTCACGGATTAGAGGAATAACTAATGGATTTCATAAGATGTTATAGCTTGTCTTCCATCCTTGATTTGGTACCATTGTCAGCCTTGTACTCCTACTGCCACTTAGTGCGTGTCTCTTCCCACATACACTATGCTATATCTTCAGGATCGATCGATGACTCATTGTCGAAGTCATGGGTGCTCAATTCCTGTGGGGCAGGATCTTCAGGAACCTCCGAGGGTAGCTCCTTCTCTAACTCTTCTTGACTCACCAGGATGCACCAGTCCCTTGGCCAATCTTCCACAATGGAATCCAACTCTACCACAGTGAATTTATAAGGAAATGGCAGCCACTACCGATCAAGGTCTCACCTCGCCTGAATATGAATGGAGTGGGGTCCAATAGAAAACCTAAGGATCCACTGATACTTGGCCATGGCATAGGGGGAAACTCATGAAACAACAATGGTAGCCACCTACAGTTCTTCCCAATAGATCCAAAAATGAATAGCATAGTTTGTTTGGCAACTGGGTTCTTCGACCCATCATAGGTTTTGATAGCGGGAAATGTGGCAAACCTTGACTCCTCAACCACCATTGGTTGGTAGTCCTCCAGTTCCATCCAAGAAATAAGAGCGATGAGAATCAAAAGCCAACTATAAGAAAAAGGCCGCCTGGTCTGAGCAGCAAGCACATCGTCGAGCAACTGATTCAATAAAAATAAAGACCAATTCATTTGTACCCCTTTGGCACATTTCTAGGCATAGGCGACAACACCCGAATTGCATTAGATGGGTTGATTGCCATGAATAACCTTGATGGCCCAAATTCTTACACCAATGTACACTATCTATGAGTTGATACTGTCAATGCGATAATCATGACCATCTCGTTGTAACCTGAAGCGCTCCTTCAACTGCTTCACAAGTTGCTTATCCATATCTCTTCCACGAATATATTGCGTCAGGTCCTCCCTAGCCTTAGGAAAACTAGTAATGCTTACAATCAAATCAACAGTGACAGGGATCGACGTATTCAGCCAAAGTGTTCCTCCATGGAAACATTCCAATAGTTGATTCACACACGCATGTGCTTTGTTCAAACGGCCAAAATGGGGCATATTGATGAGCCCCAATAACCCAGAATTTTCTAATCCACTGGCCCAAGGTTTCGGAATTCATTGAATGGGGACACCAAGCATCATATGGACATATTCATATGGTTTGTCCGAGACATGTTTAAGCAAAAGAAGGTCATGATCATCGAGCTTGAGCCTGATTAGCATAGGGATGATTTCAACAGAGCATGTCATCCCTTCTAGCGGTGCTGGAAACTTGGGTGGGTACTTTTGATTCTTCGACATCTATCATTGCTTCGCTCTTGGATGCATAGGAGCAACGTATTCCAAATATCATTCACCGAGACACCCCAAGGTTCCGCAGACTCAACAGCTCCTGAGCTGGACATCCCAGTCTGTGCAGTGCCTTCTCCCCGCATTCTCACAGACATGTGAGTTTTCCTCTTCTCTAGTGGCATAGGAGTAGGTCTCTGCATTTGTCACTTCCACTTTGGGATAGACAACGAACCCACTGGAATACTCATGAATTCCTCTTCCACAGCCGTGGGATGAACGGGGGACTCGTACTCACTCGAAATTTCAATAGCATCAAGTCTGCTCAACATCCTTTACCCCACAAAACCCAAAAATATGCTCAAAAGCTCGAACTATAATTCACTCAACACTCTGCTCAATACTCTACACATAATTCACCTTCTATATTTGCTCTCGCAACTGAATAATTCCATGTGATGCATCCCACACGGTGTTTTATAGCCACTTCCAATTCGAGATTCATCATTAAAAATCTAACTTCATCATTATTGCCAAATCGGGTGTTAATGATGCCAAATCCGTCGGTGATCTTATGCTTTTAACAGTCAGATCACCCATTAATGCAGGTCGTTTCAACAAGCACCACCAGCCAACTATTTTAACTACCTACATTTATTACTTGATTTGACCACCCCACAGCCTAACAACTGTTGCAAAGGGTCAACCGACTACTGCTAACAATTGTAACCTTGCGCGGTTTCTCCCTCAGGGCTCACCTTACACTGCTGAGCTAAAATCCTCATCATTTTTTTTCAATACTTCATGTGGTGCACATCATCGGCCCATTCTATAGGGCTTCAAGTGAATCTCGTTGATGAGCTTCAGCAATATTGCACCATCTAACTGTTGTAACTGAACCGCACCACTAGATGTAATGGACTGAATAAGATAGGGACCTAACCAGTGCATTTGTAAGTTACCTGGATGCTTGATGAACTTACTATCATATAAGAGAACCAAAACTCCTATCGCAAACTTTTTGTGCTTAATATGGTGATCATGCCATGCCTTATGTTGTTCCTTCGCAGGCTATTGGTGGAAGCATGTGATGAAATTATCTTCTTCAAGCTGAATCAACTATGCATCACATTCTTCTAATGCTGCGGCATCATCCATACCCGTCGCAGTGGAAATGCATAAACTGGGAATGATATACTCCATAGGCATGACTGCCTCTTGCCCATAAACCAACGCAAATGGTGTCTGACCTGTTAGTCGTTTGCAAGTAGTGCGATAGGCCCATAGAACTGTAGGAATTTTTAAGTCCCAGTCATCGTGGTTAGCGTTACATATCTCGATCAGCGTTGTCTCCAAAATTTTGGTGAAGGCCTCAATAGTACCATTTTCCTATGGATGATATGGTGTACTCCTCTTATGTTGTATCTCGAGCTCTTTAGTTAGCAATTTTACTATCTGGTTGACAAAGTGACTTCCCTAATCACTCATCAGGATTCTAGGACGCCCAAATCGTGTCACAATGTTCTAAAAAATAAACCGCATTGCTGTTGTAGTGGTACAATCAACAACTGGTGCAGATTTCTCCCACCGAGTCAGGTAGTCAGTTGTAGTAATGATATAACGGGTGCCAGTGCGCTTACCTGGTGGATTGATAAGACCGACAAAGTCTATAGCCCATTTATCAAATGGTTGCAAAGTTACCTCCGGCACCAGCGGCATCTCATCCCTCTGTGATGGCTTACCAACCCATTGGCAGACATCACAGCTCATTGCATAGTCTACGGCATCATTATGCAATGTGGGCCACCATAGCCCAACACGCAACACTTTTCGTGCAATAGCGCGGCCTCCATAGTGACCTTCCATGATCCTTGCATGTGCTTCTTCTAGAATAGGACCCTGCTCATGTGGTAAGATGCACCGTCACAATATTTCATCCAGTCCAATTTTATGTAGCTATCCAGTAATTAATTGAAAATGGAAGGCTTTTACAACCAGCTGCTTCTTTTGGCTAGTCGATATGTCGTCTAGGGCGACACTAGTAGACAAAAACAGAACAATTGGTGCATAGTGATCATCTGCGACTTCAAATCGGAACAATTGCGCATCTGGCAAGCCATAATCAATATTGCTTGGTTCTTCACCATTCTCAACATGTGATAGATGATCTAGGCCAGCATTCAACCATCCTAGATTTACCACTATTTCCAAATTAAACTCTTGGAATAAAAGAAACCACCTACAGATTCTCCCCCCAACACATGATTATTGACTAGGTATTGTAAAGCAGAATGATCAATGAAAATCTTGAAATGGCCTCCCAACAAGTAGTGCCTGAACGTTTGCAGAGCATAAACCATCACCAGGCCTTCCATTTTAGTTGTGGTATAATTTCGTTCAGCAAATGATAACTTCCTATTGGCATATGCTATTGGATGATCCAGGTCGCCTTCGCGTGGCTGGGAAAGAACAACCCCTAGTGCAGTAGAAGAGACATCAACATGCACATGGAATTCTTTATTCCAATCAGGAAAAACCAATATTAGTGTGGAGCCAATCTTGGCCTTCAGGGTGTCAAAGCTTCCTTAACATTCTAAATTCCATTCAAAAGCAACATCTTTGTTTAACATCTTTTCCATGGGAGTGGTAATCGCAACGTAGCCTCTGATAAAATTGCGATAGTATCCCGTATGTCCTAGTGTCTCCCGAAGCATCTTTACATTCGTCAGCAGCTCTAAACTGAGAATCAGTGCAATCTTCACTGGATCTACCAACAGACCTTCTTTGCATATGATGTTCCTAAGTAGTATACCAAAGGGTGCACAAAAAATAATTTTTTTTTGAATTCAATGCAATCTGATGTTGTCTACACAGTTCCAGCATCAATTGTAGATTTTCCAGATGGTCATTAACCAAGCCATAGATGGTCCATCCATCCATATACCTGTAGAAATTTTTGAATAAAATCTTTAAATACAACGACAACTACGCCAGAGAACACAGCAGGTGCATTCTTCTTCCCAAATGGCATGATGGTATATTGGAAGGAGCACCACTTGGTGATGAATGTAGTCTTATGATGATCCTCCTTCGTGATTTGGATCTAGTGGTATACCAAAAATCCATATGTGAAGGAATATATCTCTTAGCCATCGACACCTTCCAGGACTTCATCGGTGAAAGGGATCGCGAACAGATCATGTACACATGCATCATTCAACTTCCTCAGATCGACACAAATTCGGATCTCATCAGTATTGTTATCTTGGACCACCATCGGGCTTATCCACTCTGATTCTTCTACAGGCTCAATGATCCCAACATCGAGCATCCTATTTATCTCAACTTTCACGTGATCCTTGTGTCGCGGGTTCAGTCTATACGGCCTCTGGCGGACTGGTTTTGCATTTGGCTTGAGTGGAATATTCATTTCCCCCAAGTCATTGAGTATCCCCTTCATCTCTGAAAATCGTGTTGCCAAAAAGGTCCTAGAATTCATGCAGTATATCTATAACTTTGGCCATTGTCTCTTCGCCCCAATAGTCTCCGACATTAGCAAATTTCGTATTTTCTGCCGAACCAATGTTAAATTTTTGGATCCTCAGCGGCTGGTTCATCGATTCCGTTGGTATGTCGGGAGCTGCGACACCATAGCTTCCTTCAGATTTTGGAATATTAACATTCCGCAACTCATCGTCGTCTTCAGGTTCCCGAAACAAGTTGTAACACATCATCATGGATTGGATGGAGGAATTTACACGAGGATCAATGGGGTAAGCAACAGGGATGAATTTTAGTTCTATGTCACAGATAATGTGCAAAGCATTACATACCTCGGAGTTGGTGTCTTAGAAGCTAAACGTTTGCATAAAGAAAACTGACAACTCCTCCCAAGTGGTAATGGTTCTACACAATTTTGTTGCCACATACCAAGATATTGGCATCTCTTCTAGAGTATTAACAAAAGCATGAACCCACTCATCTCGGGGCCATGATGTCCATAACATCTGACACTCATTTAAATGATTGGCGGGGTCATTTTTTCCATCATATGTCCTAGCATGATAGACCTCTACATCTCCAAAATGGACCATCATCAATCTACGGCACTGCTCTCAGTCATGGATCGTTTGTTTGTGCCTTTCCCACCATCAATCCGGAGTATCCTTCAGTGCTACATCAAGAGCCAATATCCTTTGCAGTTCAAAAACCTTCTCTTCAAATTCTTGAAAGAAATCAGATAGCCTAGCAGTCCTTCATAAATGGGCACCTCAATAGTCTCAGTCGCAACATGTCGGAGAGACTGTGTAATCAACCTGTCTTTTCTGAATGATACCTCATGCAACCAATTCTGCCAATTTTCTAGAGCATCATCAGAGTCGGAGGACGTGGAACTTGTGTTGTGCCATCTAAGTTCACCATTGATAGTAGGTTGGATATAGTCCTCAAATATGTTATAAGCATGATCCCAACTTCTCCATACTTCATCCTTTACTGGTTCAATATATCACCATCCTTCCTCAGGGTCCATAGGAGCAATGACCCTAACATCCTGGTTTTCAAATGTCATAACATGTTTTTTGAAGTTGATAATTGCCATGCTATCATCAGCCCATCCAATTCCTAGCAGCGTAGGATAGGAACCACCATCTCCTACAACTTATATCATGTCAAAGTCAGCACATGTTTTCATACCTTCAATGTTGACAACCAAGTTTGAAACTCAACCAATGGACTGAACCTTCACTTGGTTTGCTAAACGTAGCTATATCGGGGACCATCCCAATGTTGGATTTCCCATCAATTGCCAGGTTTTCTTTGTGAGGATGTTTACATCTGACCCAAGGTCCAAAATGACCGAATCAACCTCATAATATCCAATATGGACATTCATCATCATCGCCTTGCCAAAATTTCATTTTTGCAAGGAATTCACAGTGGAATCCTTCACTATCTTATCCGAGAGGTGCAATAATGCCTCGAGCTTGATAAGGGCATCTGAGTCCCTTGCCAGTGATAGACAACTCTCAAAGAACTTGCACGAGGTACCATACTATCACGATGATCCTACCTCTATGGATGGATCGAAAGAAAAGGGCATATCAAAAATTGGTAACTTACCCAAATTTCACCCGATTTTGTTATTTGCATCGAAGAAGGTATCTTTCTCTGTTGCAATATCAAATGAAACCTTCTTCTTACTAGAAAGCTGAACTTGTAGCCATGGTCCATCATCTCCATTTTTCATGCCAGCATGAGTGACGATCCCAATGTCGACATCCTTTATCTGTGGCTCGACTTGAATAGTGGCAACTGTCGATCGTTGGTTCAAAGGCAGGTTCTGATTCAATGGTTGATTCATCGGTTGGTTCTGTGCCTAAGGCAGGTTCTAATTCTGATTCTGTGGTGGGACCTAGTTCTATGTTATCGACTGGTTTTGTACTATGAATGCAGGCTAATTTTGATTCTATGCATTCTGTAATGAGGAATTTGTCCTGCCTACCATTTTGCAATCAATTGAGGGAAAATTTGACATTATGGTTGCTAGCTGCATAGTATGTGCACTGCGCATGAGGGAAATCCCTCTGGTAATGCCCAAATATCCCATAAGTATAGCATTGGACTTATTCACAACCTCATCCTCCCCTGCGGCCAAATCCTCCTCCTCGACCTCTGAACCCTCTGGAGAATCCTCCTCGGACCCCCCCTTGCTAATACTACAGTTGGGCCATTTGTTGCTATGGTGGGTTAGGTTGCTAATGGACATATTGCACAACTTGAACATATTGTGGTTGATTACACCATGGTCGCAGTTCCTGGTTATACTGTGGCTGTACCACCATCTGCGGTTGTGGTGCGAACTGCGGCTGCGCTTTAAACTGTTGATGTGGTTGCGCAGGGACAAACTATAATAGAGGCTATCATGTATATGACCTATGTTGTTGGTTGTACTAGTTGTAGCTGTGGTTGCATTTTCCAGGGCTCCTCTCCTTTCACAAAGTACAGATCATACATCCTTTCCTGTAGAAAGTCATAAGCGCGGCAGTTTTGGTCATCATGTCCGACTGACCGACAAAATGTACAGTTCAAATTTTCTGCTTTGGTGAACATCTTCTGCATGTAATCACAGTTCTCATGTCGATACCCATAGACCTGGCAGATGCGACACCATGGTGCACCAGCACCACTCAATGGATTAGGGGCTGTTGACATCAAATAGTTTTGAAATGTCGAGAAGGTATCCTTGGTATGTCCGCTTGCATGGAAATGGGTGCACCAAATATCATCGCGATCTTCCTTGGCCTTTTTAATGTCTTGCAATTGTAGTGTCAAAATGGCCAACTACGCCTGAATCTGATTCATTCCAACAACAGTTTCCCCTACTGGTGATGCCTCCAATTTCATCGTGGTCTCCAGATCCTCACTCCGTGTCACAATATTTTTCTGCGTTAATGGTTGTCAGATATGTGGGACAAGCAGTGCGATAAACCATCCTTTATGTTGAACATCTCTCATCTAAAAACTGACCCGAGCCATCAATGTCTTAAATCACTGATCAAAATCCCAAATTGTTTCATTGGGGAATTGTTTGATCTCTTTTAATTTAGTAATGTACTAAGCTTTGGACTTCGACTTCTTAAATTCCTCAAATAGCCCTGTTCTGATCTCATCCAATGTTTTTAGAGTACCTCCCTGAGGCACTCGTGTGAATCTCATAAACCATTCCAATGCACAGCCTGTCAGAGTAGTGGCCAACTGACTTTTCTTGACATCGTCATCAATAGTTTGTCGAGCAGTACAGATCACTTCACATAAGAACCAGTACTACTCTGGTTCATTGGTGCCATTTCCATTGAAGATCAGAAACTTGAATTCATGTCCCACCATTCTAGACCTTCTTCCTCCTATTGGTGCTCTGTTACTAGACTGTTGCTGACAAGTCAGGAAAGTTGACGTAGAATGCATGTTCCTTCCTTGCAGTGGAGTAGTGCGCGGAGGAGTAGGAATGTTACTGCTAGGGTTTGATCCTAACATTATTCCAGGCGTAGCTTGGGCCTATATTTCCTCATCATCATGAAAAGTTTGCTTCGTCCTGTGTGGTTGTTCTTCATGGTATCGCACTTCGACTTCAGCAAGACCTTCTCCCATCCTCTACCTCTTTTCTCAAAACCTTGCTCCTCCCCTCATACAACCACTTGTTTCTTCGACGACCTTTACATTCTCACTAGAACTCATTCCCATATACCCCTTACTTCCTTAATAATTTCTCCACCTTTTTGTCACAGTGCCTACATTCCCTGCACACCAGAGTTCCACTACTCTTGGTCCATCTTTAGGATACCCTTTTCACAGACTAGTTGCTTAATCGACAGTTGTAGAGACAATAAGAACCTTCCACGAGGCCCACTGAAAAACTCCCTTCCTGCTTCACTGAAATATTTATTAGTATCAACAACAAACTCAGTGATGTATCCTTCTAAGATACTATCCAACCATACTTCAACTTCCCGCGATGCCTTGTTCCTAGTTTCTTGTAGTGCTTGGATTAATTTTGGGGTCCAAGACGTCGGCTCTCCTCCTTGAAAGTTTGTCTCATGCTTAACAAACTTTGTCAACCATTCATGCAAGAGCACAAGGAATTCACAAAAGAACCATTCATGAGGACCTTCGTGGATATATCTATCCAACCAATGGCCCGTCAACAGCTTAGGATTATAGTTTTCGACTTCAAAAAACTCCCGCAACTTCATATCAAACCATCCCTCGATCTCTGATCGATTCGGATGCCAGAACATATGGCCCTCCTATTTGCAACTCAAGTCTCGGCAACGGAACCATTTGTTGGTGAATCCCACCAACAAAGATTCTTCGACAGGGGTTCCCACTTTGTCGACACCCTACAGTGCAATCTCCCTGAGCACTGTCCCAGATAGGTTTTACTTTGCCCAGCAACATCTTCGGAGCAAATGAGGTCTCATCCGAGGCGTTCAAGGGAGAGCTGTCAGAATCGTGTTTTCAACAGTGGGAGAGGGGGATATGGGGATCTGACGGAGGGAGAATCATAATTTATGCGATCATCATATAGGATCAATATATAACAGAATTATTCATCATAATGCATCAAACAATTATAGAAACATAGATTGCATCAACTTAAAATCAACAAATCGCATTGATATAGAAAGAAGAAACTGAATCGCATCTATATCATGTAATTGTAACAAAAAAGAGTCGCGGGATCATAATAGATCTATAACAACAGGAAATAATTGAGCCATACTCATCGCATCATACATTAATCTTGCACAAATATGCCATATTACACAATCCTTCTCCAAAACTGGAGACTACATACATAACGAAGAAGCCCAGATAAGATCACAGTCAAAACATAAAAGTCTCCATAAAACAGATTGCACCATATCTTATCTTTTACAATAGCACATGCAATTACATACAATTGTTCATAATTGCTCATGCACAACATATCCCTCTTTTTCTCTCCTCCTCAAAATGGATCTATAAATAGGCTTATGCCTTTACATCAAGGGTCCACTAATAAATGACTTCTAACCGCTACTAACCTATTGCAACAAAACTTGGTCAAAACATATATAAAATATTCAAAAAGTGGTTACTTTCCCGCTTATCGTGCCAATCTTCCCTTGCACGGTACCGTGTGAGCTTGCATAGCTGCCCCAATGTTGAGCAACTCACTTGCCCCAAACCCCTTGCCAACAATTGGTTTCATTTTATTTCCATTGATTGAAGGATTTTAGGAAATATGTTTTTATTTCCTCTCATTTGCATGAACTAGGCATCTTCACTTTTTAGAAAATACTATACTTATATAATATTTTCTATGAAAATACTTTTGGGTATACACAAAGGAAAATGAGCTCTGCATAGCTAAGTGAAGATAAAAATGGTCTATCCAATATATTCCTACCCATTCATCGTAGGAAACCTATCGATATGAGATCGACATTACTCTAATGCAATTGGTGTAGTTTTCATATGTCATGGTTTAAAATTGTTATTAAAGCCATTTTTCATGCTCTGTGAATATTGAATGGAAATGACAAAATCTATTCTTGGCCTTGATTTAATAATTGCCTATGCTATTGAGAAATTCAAGATGCCATTGAAGCTAGAAAAAGAGATTATTATAAGAAAAAGTATCGAGAGAGGTTGGCAAAGCACTCAGGATGAGTTACATCTCTTAAAGTTTTGTGGTTTTTTTAATATCTTGCTGACTCTGAGGTTAGTCATGTTTTTTTTGTTCAAATTATCATACAGGGTATGTATGTTGGGTATAATTTGTATATTTATGGAGGTAGAACTATACATTTTATATATCTCATTCATATATGATATAGCATTACTTGCACATCATGCAGTTTGGAAACAAGGGTATTGAAAAAAAGGAAACTTAAGATCTATATCAATAAGCCTATTGGTTGATGTGTTGTCCTTGATGAGAAAGGAAAGGTCTTTTCCCCATTGTTATCATTTTCCAATGAACATGGTCAAGGTGATGAGGAATATTATACCACAGGTACATGTTTTTAACATAAAACTAATATTTGATTCAGTTTTGTATTACAGTAATTTTTTCTGAAATGAGTATTATTTAAAGGTGCATGGAATTTACATTATACTAATGGATGATGTTCAAAATATGATTTTGTCTTTATTTATTTGTGAATGCTACCATAAAATTGTAAGCTTTGTTTAGATTCCATATACTTTGTTTGTTTATGTGCATGTGTTTGGAACTATTCCATGAAGTTTCTTGGGGATGTTAAATGAGCCATCAATGTGTGCAAAGACCTAATTTGAAATTACAACAAAAGAATTTATGAAAAAAACTACCCTCGAGAGTTTACTTTCAGCAGTGGGATACAATTGTTACTCTATAATAAAACCTTAACCATCCAAGAGAAAATATAAGGGAAATGGAAATCTCACATCTGCTTGCCCCTTGAATTCCTCCTGCAAGTTGTTCAACTAGGATTACGAACAATCTCCTCAGAATCCAACCATTCCTCAACAATGGAGAGAGGTTATTTTCTATAGAGATATATATCAATCTCTCTTATAAATAAAATAATAATTTAGTGGTTTCTAGGTACATTATTCTCTACAAGGAAAAACAAATAAAAAAGTGCATTATGAACCTCTTAAGGAAATCCACTAAAAAAAAACAAATATGTAATGCCAGGTCATTGAGTGAATGCTTGATGCCACTTATCATACTCCTACAAAAAATATATTCTTGAAATAGGCTTCTTTGATCAAGTTAGCAAAATTATATAAGCACCCTAATCCTTATTACAAGCTTCAATTTAAGCTAAATGCTGCTATAGGAAGATAGATTAGTACCCAATTTGTGGCGTCCTTCAAATGATGATGATACATATGCTGTAGGGAGGCAGCTAAGGTGGAGAATCTATGGGCCCTAACAGGCTGGGTACATTCCAATATAAGTTAATCTTCCAAAAATTCTTTTGAAGTTAAATGTTGATTGCTATAAGTACCCTAAATCCCAACAACAAATGGATAAATTGTAATAGGGAGACACCCCCTAACTAATTCGACCAAGCATATTTTCGTACCCTAGTCAATGTTGATTTATATGTAACTTCAGAATGTATTCACTTGTATATATTATATTGTATGTTATTGTACCCCAATGTTCCTATTGGGAGAATCATTAATAAAATAAAGTCATCTAAAGTCACTGAGGTTAACCCTCCATTGTATGTCGAGGAAATAGTCCCCACAGTTGGGGTATTAGGGTTATTAGACTCTCCTAGTGAGTTCGGCCTTGTAAGAGTAAAATTCAAGTGGAAAACTAGTATAAATAGAGAGTGATACTCTCTATTTGAAACACACACTCATTAACCTGTAGCACATGAGTGAGAGAGGAGGAGCTCACACAAGTGAGAGAGAGATTAGCTGTCGCAGATCATCTTTGTGTTTTTGGGTTTTACTTTTGCTATTGGTGCTTATTCTATCTCTGAGGAAGTTGTGGGGTTTTATCCTTTATGGTTTCCCCGAGGAAAACTCTTTGTGTCACTTGTCTCTTGTGATTATTTTTGTGCATGTTATTCTCTCAGATAAGATCCTAGACTCATATTGATTAAATGATAAAAATATAACATGGTATTAGAGCTAACCTGAGAAGAAGACATTGTGCAGGTGTAGAAGCTAGGGATTCTTACTTTTTGGGTCTCTCTCCATTGATCATCAACAAAAGGAGGCTAGGCTAACTCTCCATTAAAGGGTGCATCGTTCTGTCGAAGCAGAATTTGATTCCGCACATTTTTAGTTTTTGAACTGTCACTACTGTGGGAAATTAGGTCTTTTCATAGAAGAGGAAATTTTTAGTGAGTGTTATCAGCCAAAATGGAACTTCTCCATCCGAGTACCGACATTCCTCATGTTGGTACACAAAAGGACAAGTTTGGATTGAAGTGGCCAAAACACTATAGATGGGCATTACCTTAGATGTGTTATCCTCAAACCAGCCTTATATATTTTTATTATGAGTTTTTGGTTTCATACACAACTATATGCATTGCAACTCATGTATCATACGTGAGTATTTGCATTGAAACCCGAGTATACTTGCATACACGAGTTCCCTTTGAGAAACTAGTGTATCATACGCGACTTGCCTCTATTAATACCCGCGTATACCTTAATTTGACATTAAAAAATATAAATCAAGATTAGATGAGATTATTTGGGGCCTAATCCATAACTATCCCAACCATCTCAACCATCCCAACCTTCGAAACCACTCTATTTACCAAAGTATAAATAGAGGCCTTAGGGTGGGGGCTAATCAATCAATTTTGGAAAGAAAAGTTATGCTGGTGGTATATCTTCAGAATCTTGGAGCAGCAGAAATCAGAGTCCTTTGGTTGTAGAGGAGTCCTTGTGTCAGAAGCTAGGTTGTACTCTTATCTTATTCACCGCTTGTTAATAAAGAGAATTCTTCTTCCAATCTTGTATTGAGTTTATTTCATGTATATTAGTTTAGTGAATATCTTTGATTATAATATTTATATGTTTTTCATATAACCTCTAATATATATATATATGCATGAGATATTGCTTGAAGTATTTTCTCTTTGTAGGTGGAGAGGTGCATCCCTAGTAGCTTTTGAAAGAAGTGGAGTGAGAGAATATTAAGCTTGGATCAACCATCGCTAATCGGGTAAGTCAATATGTTTCTTCCTATTCTCTTTCCATTCTCTGTAAAAATTTGATTCTCTACAAGTTAGTGGTAAGTTGGTAACCCCAGACCATAGGTTACAAGGGTGTAATATATTGAACAATAGAACTGGCAACTTCGATGGGGAGTCCAGCCTACTGTGGGTTATTCCTATAGGTACTTTTCCAACCTTTGCTCTGATTCTGTGTGTGGTCTTTTATCTTTACTTTGATTTGTAGTGTAGTATTTGTAGAGACCTTTATTATTTTTTCTTTGAAATGTTTTTTGTTGTATACACGGGTTGTTGTTATACACATTCGTGTATAACAACTTGTATACGTGGGTTGCTCTAAAATACAATCATGTATGGTACGCGGGTTGCTCTATAACACAGTTGCGTATATCTTGTAGAAGCATAAAATTTTAGGGAGGGTTTCTTGTCCTTGTCTTGTTTGATTTTTGTCTGCTTAGGGGTCTTCTGTTGTTGGCATGACTCTGTGAGTCTAAAAGTCTTGTATACCATTCTTTGTGCTTTTTGTTGAGCCTTTGAGTTTTCTTGTTTGAATATTCTTTCATCTAATATTTTGAAGTTGGCCCTACCACTTGGGTCATAAGTTCATTGCCGTGTGTCTGATTCAGTCATTGGGACTTTAGATACCTTATACTCTGCACTACCTTTGTGCAGTATTAGTTTGTCACTTGTTCTTTATTAAATTCAGTGGATTTTATTCATTGGTTCTTCCCAAGTTTAGGTCTTTACCAAGTTTCCTTCTTATGTGGTTGAAGATGGTTTTTGTAGGTCCTGTATAGTTCATTTTTCGTTCTATATGTTTTGATTATTCAAGCTTGCTCAAAAAACTTTGGCATTTAGGTGCATTATAGTTTTTGAAAATTTTGAAAAGTGAAGAAAAACATTTTATGCTTTTGCATTTAGTTGCACATAGTAGTTTTCTTTTCAGTATTTTCAAACAAATTTTCAAAAATTATAAAAAAAAGTCTAAGTTTTTCTCATACTTAGTTTCAGTTTCATTAGCTTATATTTACAAAAAGAAAAAAAATTGGTTTAATTAGTTGCAATTTTGTTTGGAATTTTCTTTTCTACATCATTTCACTTTTTCTTATCGAGTCTATAATATCACAGTCTTTCACGCCATTTACCTTCTAACTAAGAACAGCCCTTAAAATGAAAGATATAATTTAAAATTTATTAGTAAGTTTTATTTTATAGGTTCATACACCAACTAGCTTAGGCTATAATTATGGAATAGGAAGTTTAAACTCTCCACAAGTTTTTAAATTCAGATGTAGTTGGCCAATTGATAGGTAAACCCTTTTCTATGTTGATTGTATCTAGGAAGATCCTCTCAAACGAGAGCTAAGAATGAGGCCGCGCGGAGGCTTGGAATGAGGATATAGCCCTCAGATACCTTGTCAAAGCGTAGAACAAGGTTTTTGCACATCTAGGGATTCTGTATTAGACAGGGTTTCGGGCTTTGCTACCCTTCCCATGCATATGAACTAGGCTTGTGAATTCCCCCCCAAACTATTTATATAGTTAATGTAGCCTTTAGTCTCTTTGACATATAGGGTTTATACACAGATACACCAGAAGGCTATTTTTGGTTGACCTTGGACAGGCTTGGAAGGTAACCCTTTAAGAAAGTGTGGAAGGGCGGTGGGTGATTCCTCTTCTTGTGCCTAAGAACATATTCAAGGATGCCAAGTAACTGTCTCTGAGCTTTCTTCTGGAAAGCATATCTTATACCCCTTGTGTTTGTTGTGACTTTAAAAGATTTTGTAGTGATTTCTCTATGGTTTGTTTGTGTTTTGTCGGCCTCAGGGTGTGAAGAGCCAAATTTTCAATTGTGGAGGACCTACCTCTCAGAAGGTCAAGAAGGTTGAAAAATATTCCTCCGCTTGTTACAGTGGAACCTCCACCGCCCCCTCAAAGGCAGAGATTAGACATAGAGGATTCTTTTGAACCAGTAGGAATTAGTGAATTTCTGGGTGAACCCAAACTTAGGACAAACCAGGTTGACAGAAACAAAGTAGATATAGAATACTTGCAGACTGACGAGTTTGTGAGAAACTTTAATTCACCTCTCACTGACCTAAATGATCCAGTGATCATCCAGGTTCATCCTTTCAATTCACCTGTGATTGGTGTTTTTGTGGGAATACTAATGTCTAGTGTAGGATAAATTCCTTCTACCTCCACCTCAGCTACTACGGCTGATGTTGTGCCACCTCCCCCGGTTGGTGCCCCTAGAACAAATATACCTGCTAGTCCATTAACTCTAGCTAGTTACGTGGTTCAACCACTGGATTCAACAAATGTAGTAGGCACTTATAGTGGGGTGGTCATTGGGATCCCTAGTGTACCTTCTGCTTCAAATTTTTTTGCACACACTGCTCAGAGTGGTCCTGTTGGATCCTCTTCATTTGTCCAGGGTTTTCCTTGGAATGGGGGGAATAATCCCACATCCACTCCATATGTAGGTCCAACACCCACATATGTAGGAGTGCAGTTTAGAAACACTAACCCTTATGGTGAAGGCTTCCAAACACCGGTTTCAGCTCATTTCACGAGCTCTCCTTTCTCACTTTTTAGTGGAGGGATACCTGCTACTATCTTCCAAACTCCAGTTTCAACTGGGGCATCTCAAACCTCATACACTGCACCACATATGAACAATCCATTGAATTGTGGGTGGAATCCTTTCCAAAGCAGTCCGACTATTTCGCAACCGGTAGCTGGGGGCAACCCCGTCTTCACATTTGGGAACCAAGGGGCAAGTCCTTCTACTTACTAAGCTGGTACTTTTCATGCTCCAATTCGGCCCAAGCTTCCTTTCCCAGCAACTTTGAATTTGCTAGACTTGTCCAAGTTAGTGAATGACCCAATGAGACATGATGCCTCATGGCCACATGTTGCTACCAAATTACCCTCAGATATCCCAAAATTCAAAGGCAAAGTTGGTGAATACCTAGGGGCTCATATCACCACCTTTCTCTTGTGGTGCTCCTCTAATTCACTGAAGGATGACACCGTTCAGTTGCACTTGTTCCAAAGAACTCTTACTAGTGCCGCAACAAAGTGGTACATTGAACTGCCCTTTGCTGCGTTTGGTAGTTTTTGGGACTTAGCCAATACTGGGACAGACTTATTGTCCACCTTTCAGCAGGACAAATCCACTCATATTTTGAATCACATCCAAGAGTGGAGAAGGCAGAAGAGGCTCATTAAGGCCACTTTACCTCTCGAGTTTCTATTAGAACGGTTACTTAAATCCTTATTGCCGTATATATCTAAGGATGTATCTACTTCAAGAGTAACTAATGAGGAAGAGGCTATCCTCAGGGCCCAGCCATTAGATTTGATATATTCTCAGTCTGGGATTCTATATGAAATTATCCCTGATGCACCGAGGCCAACACATAGTGTTGAGAAACCTAAGCCTGGACCCCATGTCAATGGTGTGGTTGGTTTAGTGAAATCTCCGAGTGTAGAGTCTTTGGCTAAATAGCTCTATGAGTTTTCTGTCAAACATTCTACACTGGAGGTAGCAAAGTATGCTCCCTCACCCCAGAATGCAAATGCTTTTGCACAATCCTCCCAAAAGGGAAATTAGTATCCCTGTGGGAAAAAGAAAAAGGGGAAGAAAGGTCAGGGAAACTAAAACAAGACAAAACCCACAAACAATGCTAATGGGGGCGAAAAAGAGAAGAAGAAGGTGAAATTTCCATGTAAGTTATGCTAGGAAGATCACCTGACCCATCAATGTCCCCTTATGGACCAAGCTCAGAAGCTACTCAAAAGTCAACAACATGCTGTCCTGAAGGATCCTTTTCCCTAAGGACAAAATTTTTCTTCAGCTTCAAATGTAGCAGGGGGAACCCCAAATGCCCTTGACCAAAATTATGTCAACATGGTTCGATCCCAGACATTACTCCAGACTAGGAACAAGAACTATGAGATGGAGGCTCCAGAGAAGGGTAAGTCTATAGGTGAAACTTCTAACCCTCTCACAATTGAAAAACTTGTCAAAACTATGCCCAATACACCTAAAGGTGTCTTCAAGAAAACATTACACAATCCTAATGCTAGGGCTGCAGCCAATTACTTTGTAGTTGAGGATTTATCCAAAACCCATTGTGTGATGTCGGATTTAGAGGTGTTACAGAGTTTTCCCACCCAATGAGATGCTCTCTTAGTAGCCTTAGGTAGTATGGATTCATCAAGCCTGATGGCGAAGTTTAATTTTTCTGATGTCAAAATTCGCCTGCCATATCATGTAGCCTTATCGATAGATGTCATCCATGGTGGAAAAACCATTGGAAGGGTAGTTTTCAATGAGGGTGCTTCTACATGTGTCATGTCCTTGTCTTGCTGCGAAGCTCTGGGGTCTCTAGAGCTAGTTCCATCAAACACCCTACTCACTGCTTTTGACGGAAGGTCATTTCATCCACATGGTATCCTACCAGCTTTCGAGATAAAGTCAGAAGGGAAGGCAGTATCTATTGAGGTTGAGGTGATTGATGCACCATTGGATTATAACTTGCTTATGGGGAGAAGTTGGACTTATGCCATGTACGCTATTGCATTGGTCGTTCTTTGGGTAGTAGTGTTTCCATACGAAGGGAAGTTGGTTACTGTAGACCAACTCAGTTTTACTCAGGAGGGCCGCATGGAAACTAATGAGTCCACCGTGCCATTGCTTGATCAGGTTAAACTTTCTTTAGAGAGCTTAGGGGCTGGAATGTATTCATCATTGATGGGCACATTTGATTTTATAGCTTTGATTAATTACTTGGGTTCTACCAGTGTAGGGAAGTCTATTGCAATGGTTATCAATAGAATGGACCCTTGGGTTCTTCCTTCCCTTCATGAACTTGAAGTTCCCTTATCGATAGCGAAATTAGCTTATCAAGCTATCATTCATACTATTGTTGATCCCGTTTCGGTCCCTCTCACAGTCTCGAAGAAGCCGGAAGAAGCCTATATGCCTGCTTGGGCAAATAAGTATTTGCATACTGAAGATTGCTTAGATATGGTTTTGCCATCTAACAAAGCCATTATAGACACTATTTTTGGATGAGATAAGAGCTATAAATATCTTCACCATCGATCCTCTTTTCTTCCAGAGTTAATTAGGATTGAAAATCAAGAGTTCCATATGAGACTAGCAGGTGATGCTGATGCACCAATTAATCCCTTACCTAGGGAGAGAATATTTTTTGAGGGTAATATGGAAAACATTTCCATTACTATTCCTATCAACATCTCTGCAAACCCAAACATCGTGGAAAATGTATATATCGGTGCAAAATTCTCTCCAGAGGAGATTGCTATCTATATAGCCTTATTTAAGGAATTCTACGACATGTTTGCCTGGTCATACGAGGAGATTCCAGTCATAGATTCATTGATAGTCGAACATGAAATATGAACCTATCCTAATGTCAACCCAGTTCAACAAAAACTTAGACCTGTCAATCTGTGTAAAGCGACAGCTGTTAAGGCTGAAGTTGAAAAACTGTTGAAATTTGGTTTCATTTACCTGATAGCTTTGACAGAATGGGTATCCAACCCTATTCCTGTTGACAAAAAGCAAGGGACGATACATGTCTGTACTGAATTTCATGATTTAAACAAATCTTTTCCTAAGGATAACTACCCCACACCATTCATAGATCAAATCATTGATGCTTGTGCGGGGAGTGAAGTATTTTTGTTTATGATGGTTTCTCCAGGTATAATCATATTCAAATTAAACCAGAATACCAACATAAAACAAATTTCATTTGTCCTTGGGGTACATTTGTATACAAGAAAATGAATTTTGGACTGAAAAATGCAGGGGCTACCTTTCAGCAGGAAATGAATTTTTCCTTTCATGACATCAAGTCTATTTTCGAACCCTACCTAGATGATCTACCAGCACATTCTTGAAAGAGGATTGATCACCCAGGTCACTTGCATTTAATTTCTGAAAGATACAGACATTATAAAATAGGTTTGAATCCCCACAAATTTGTTTTCTATGTTGAGTCAAGTAGGATGCTTAGGTTCATTGTTTCTAACAAAGGTATTCAGGTGGATCCTTTGAAATTCGGGGCCAGAGTAAATCTGCCTCCTCCTCGTTCCATCAGGCAGCTTCAAATCCTGCAAGGGAAGTCCAACTTTCTTTGATGTTTTATCATGAATTATGACAAGATCACTAAAGGTTTCATGTTCTTGTTGAAGTAGAACAACCCATTTGTATGGGATGAAACCACACAACTTGCGTTCGAGGCATTAAAGAAATATTTGTTGTCAGCACCTTTACTGCATCTGCTAGATTACACTCAAGATTTTATATTGTATCTGGTCGCATCCGAGTCAACCATAGGGGTAGTACTAGTCTAGGAGGATGATAAGCTCAAAGAGCATGTCATCTACTATATTAGTTGTGCTTTAGCTGGCCCTAAAATTAGGTATTCCCATGTCGAAAAGTTGGCATTAGCAGTTGTGTTTGTTGTCCAGAGGTTGTGTCACTACATATTACTGAGGACTACGACAGTAGTGGTGGATGTTAATCCTTTCCAGTATGTTTTGTCCCAACGGATATTTGGATGAAAGTTCAACAAATGGATAGTCATTCTCCAGGAGTTTGACTTAGATTTCCAATCCGCCAAATCCAAAAAATCCTTAGTTTTTGTGGAGCTCATTGCAGAATTTCCGGTTGAGGAAGATGTAGCCATTGAAGAAGACTCATTCCCAAATGAACAAATATTTATTATTTCCACCTCTGAACCTTGGTACGGAGATATACTTGTCTATCTCCAGACTCTGAAGTTCCCTACAACCTTTTCGCAGGAAGCATAATGCAAATTACGCTTACATGCAAAAAACTACCTCATTATTGGAGATACTTTATATCGTAGAGGGGTAGACTCTATTTTGCGTCGATGTCCTACCCACAAAGAGGCCGATATTGTCATAAATGATGCCTATAGAGGAGCATGTGGGGGTCATTTATCTGGGTTAGCAGTTACGGCTCAAAAGATCTTACGTGCCAGTTATTTTTGGCCCACGATCTTTAAAGATTGTGTGGAATCCGTGAAGCCTTGTCATCCGTGTTAGATTTACACTAGAAATATGCGGTCACATCCTACTCTATTGTTTCCTATCATCTCAATGGGCCCCTTCACTAAGTGGGGGATAGATTACGTGACGTGCAACCCATTTTCGGATGGGGGCACAAATACATCATTGTCGCTATAGATTACTTCACAAAATGGGAAGAGGCAATGCCCACCTATAAAGTTGATAGGGAAAATGTAGCTTTTCTCATTTTCAACCAAATTATCACACATTTTGATATTCATAAATATATTGTCACTGACCATGGCAGTCACTTCCAAAACAACATGATGACTCAATTGACCACTATGCTAAGGTTTAAACAAGAACATTCATCTTCTTTCTATATGCAAGTGAATGGTCAAGTCGAGGAAGTAAATAAGACCTTGAAGACTATTCTCAAGCGTACTATTAACACAGCCCAATCAAATTGGCACATCATGATGTATCCTCCACTTTGGGCTTAGCGGACAAATGTGAAAACTGCCACAGGGTTTTCTTCTTTCCAACTCTTTCAAGGGTTGGAATCAGTAACCCCGATTGAATGCGAAATCCCATATTTAAGTATTTCCATTCATGTCCTACCTGATATAACTGAGCTAGAAGAATGTTTGTTACACTTAGAACATCTAGATGAACAATGTAGGGATGTGCTGACAGCAAATGATGCTCATAAAAATAGGGTAAAAAATCAATACGATAAATTTGTCAAACCTAGGATTTTTTCTAAAGGGGGGCTTGTCTTGCTTTGGGATCAAGACAAAGAACCCTGGGGGCAGGGAAATTCAGGTCTATGTGGTTAGGACATTATGTCGTGTCAAAAGTATTGAATAAAGGTGCATATGAATTAATTGATTTCGAGGGAAATAAGCTTCCTGATCCTAGAAATGGGCTCTACCTGAAAAAGTACTATGCTTAGGGTTAGCACTTTTTCTTGTATTTTTATTGTATGTAACTTTATGTACAATATTTCACCAATTTTTGTTCTTATATCATATGTTGCTTGTTATATATGTCCTTCGAGTTGTTTGTAGGTTTTGCAGATGGCACTAGTTGTCACACTTGCAACCTGGCTTCAGCCACATGGGTTATTTACTCACCCTTAGGACATCTAGTTGCCTCTAGAGGTGCTTGCCTAGGTCTTGCTACCAATAATGTGGCCAAGTACAGGGTTGTCATTGAGATTTTATGGGATTCCTTGTCATAAGGCATTACCCAGTTGGAAGTCAAGCTTGACTCTCAACTGGTGGTTTCCCAGCTCAATCGAGCTTATCAGGTGCGAAACCCTATTCTACTACGTCAGTTTATGCAAGTTAGGCTATTGGAAAGAAATTTATATTTTATTACATTTAATCATATTCCAAGAAATCAAAATTCATTAACTGATGCATATGTGAATTATATATTTGATTGGAATTTAACACATATTTCATAAAAATACATAAGAGACACGTTAAAAAAACACATGTAAATAAACCGGAAAAATATATTTATGTGTGTGTGTGTGTGTGTGAATATATGTCCATATAGATAGGTTGATCTTTTTGATCCTTAGATCTAGTCATAATTGTATAATATACAAAAAATATACAAAATTTGGATTGTAATCCATAAAATGTCCCTAGGTCTAATCATGACCACCCTGGTCGTCTTGACCACCTTGTTCATCTTGACCGCCCTAGTCACCCTGCTCATCCTGGTCATCCTACTCTCAAGATTCTTCAACTTGTTCAGCTGCAGCAGCCTCAGCGGCATCTATGTAAACAAGCACTGCTCTGGCTACCCTTCTCATAAGGCATATCTAGATAGGTGGAATACCAACCACTAGTCCCTGCATAATGGCAGGGATTTGCTCAATACTTAAAGTAGGTACTCTTTGTGTAAGCCTAGCCAGCTTCCCCTCAAGAACCCTAATCAAACCATGATCCTCTCCTTCCATGGGTCACACATACATACAAGGATGCCCAATAGGGAGGACTGGTCCAATATCTACATTTTAAACATTTATAGGATTAAAAACTTGTATATATATGTATATATATTAATGATTAAAAATTCATTAAAAATTTAAAAACTTGAAAAACTAAAATACCTGACGCTCCCCATGCTCCTCCAAGACGGAGGACAAGGTCATTATCACCCCAGAAATCCATCCTAGCATATGGAAATTGGTTTAGTGCTGGTAGTTGTTGTTCCCACCATAGGTATAAGTCATCATCGTAAACACTCTGAATCGATCCACTGCTGCTCTAGCAGAGGAATATTTCTCCCCACCTACTTAGTCTACGCTAACGGGGAGAGAAAACTAGTAGATGAACTGTAGGGCTCAAACCAGGCACTCGCTCAAATAAAAAGGCCACTAATATGCTAGAATAACCAAAGTTCTTCTGTCGGCCTCTCTTGTAGTGAGAGAGTTTCTTCTTCATTATCGGGATCACTCCCGAACATCAGTCAAATAAATCCCCCTGTAGGCATTCCACCGCAATTCTCATTTGGTTTTGAGTTGCAAGATGAAGTGATGATGATCATGCAACCCACACTATTGTGCTTACTAACACCTATGATGGCAAGATACAAATATGGAAAATAGGCATGAAAGTACCCCTTTTTTGAGTACGAGGCGCACAGTAAGTGTCAATGTAGTTCTGAACACTTAGAAGGTCATCGCCCCTGTTGGTACCTTCCAAGTTGACAGGAACTCCCCATCATGACAAACCTGATATGAAATAGATGTCTTCCAGTGTAATCTCTATAATCTCACCTTGTAGGTCAAATGCACCTAGATCATGATCCCAGTAGTTTATCAAAAAATCCAGTAAACAGATATTGGATCTCATAGGTGAGGTACAAAAGAACTTAAGCAACCCACTTTGGCGTAATGCAAGCATCTTGGGGGAATTTGAAGAGCATCTTGGTCCATGTCTTCATGTTCACTCTCCCTCTACTCCAACACCATGTTTTAGCATGTCAATAAAGCCATTTTCAAACTTTGATTTTATCCCTAATTATACTTTTCCTATGTCTCGCATTATACGCGACTGTTCTTTGAACATGTTGCGTATCATACGTGGGTTGCTTTCAGGAAAGTCGCCTATAAAACAAGTGTAAGCGACTGCCTAAGTTTCATACCCACATATACATTTCAACCTTCCTACAACTGGCTTAAAACATCAAATTTTACATGAAATTAAAAATTTGTTTGGATGAAATGAAAGAGCATGATGAGCTAATTTACTTGGCACTTGTGGATTTGAAAATTGCCCACTAAGTTGTCCACACTGAGTGATTGAAGGCAAAGGTAAAACTTGTCTATGTTGGGTAAAAATATCAAATGGTGATTTCTTATTTCTATTTTGAACTATTTATAGAAATATTTTCAAAATATGGATTTTTAACCTATAGTTTTTAAATTTTCTTTTATCAAAATCAAACTAATACTGTTAGCACTCAGAATGTACCCAAGTTGTGAAAGGTAAATCCCAAGGTAACAACAAAAACCACTTTAGAATGTATTTCTAACCTAATACAGTCAAAGAGGGATCTCTCACTATTTACAAAGTTTTTATACTCAAGATATTCAATCAAAGACAATCAGAAGGTCAGATTTCTGATGGGACAAATAGGACAAGTTTGTTTTAAAAGACTTGGTAGGACAGTCATGGATGAGACCATTGGGAAATGGAGTCAACAATCAGATCTAAAATAGGTTGCAGGAGGTAGTTTTTGAAGTTTTATGAATAGAGGCAAGGTAGGAACCATTTCCTCAGTCTTGAGGTATTAGCAGGTTGATTAGTAGACAAAGGGAGACATCCCATCAAACAGAGCACCTAACCAGGGTGAATTCTGCAAGAGTTTAGAAGAAAATGTTTTGAAAATGCTTGAACAATGGAACTAGAGCATGTAGGATGAATTCTATCCAATAAAAAATAATGCTCAAGCATGAAAGAAAATAAAAATGGAGTGGCAAACAGGATAAATATTCACATAAATAAATTACTTACTAAAGAAAAAGATGGCACAAGAATCTCTGCCATGAAAAAGGTTTTACATTCCTCCTCTGCAAATTTCTTTCATCTACTGAAAACTTGAATCCATTACAATGTAGAGCCTCTCTGCCATTGAAAATCCCTCTAAAACTATCAATTAAATTTTAATTTATAGAAAAATAATGTCTACCTAACCTTGAATTCAAAACCTAACTGAAATCTAAAAATAGAAACAGTTACAACGAATTTTCTCCTGCATATCTCTAATGGTGACAGCTGTGTGAAATTTGGGAGAGGATTTTGTAACTGGACATGTTCCTGCAAAAACCCATGTCTTATTTTCTCCAAACTCATCTCAAGCTCCTCAAAATATGCCTTTGAAACTGATCACTCAGATAATAAAATTATATATTTCTGGAAAAATAACTAGTGAAGATCTTTTAAATTATCCCAACCTATGATTACTATGTAAAACTTGAACAAGTTTTTTGACTATAGACCTGTTAGGAATACAAACCTCTCTCATTTTTGTAAAATTGAATTCCATTTGTCTGAAACAATTCTTTCAATTTGATGGCTGAAATAGTCCTTTGGAAAATAGAAAAAATGGCCTGTTAAACTAAATTTGTTTCTCCTAAACCATAGTACCTATGTGAAAAATGAAATATGTTATTGTGGAAAGGTATGTTGTGAAGAAAAGCCTCTCTTATTTTCTCAAAATTCATCTTTATTTGATGTAAAAAATTATTTTCATTTGATGACTAGAACAGTCATTCTGAAATCTGAACACTTTCCCTCTGAAGATGACTTCAATTATCCCAATCTGTAGCACCTGGGTAAACACTGAGTGAGTTTATTGTAGATCATAATGTTATGATGAAAAATTTATTTCAATTATTGAAAATTCTTCTTTGTTTGCGGGAAACATGTCTTTGAATAAAATGACTAAAATAGTCATTTTCAGAAAAAATATGCTATGTTGCTTCTAAACCTTGCATTGTTTAACTGTAATTCATAAATAGAGAACATATAGCATATATCCTTGTAATATCATCTATTGTAAGAGAAATCCCACAAATTGATTGATCAAGGTAGCCATATTTGTTAATAGTGCCTCCAAACACTTGAATAATCCCAAGCTTTGGCACTCTCCATTGTAAATTCTGTTTGTAAGACTTTAAACACATACCAATACCTTCACGAATGTTCTCACTATATATATTTCTCCAACACTTCTGGGCTGATGTTATTTTTAGGCTTCCCTTCTACATTGTTGAGTGGTGGCTTCCCTTTTCTTCCTCTATTAAGATCAATTTCCAGCACCTTGATCAGACTCTTTATCTCCGCCATTTTCCCTTCAATTTTTTTCCATTTGAACAACATGAGACTTTGAGACAGCTCACCAATTCTTACACAAAATCGATACCTCCTTATTTGCACATTGATAACCAGCAACTCCTTCTAGTGCAATGCTACCATTTGTGTCATGAAATAACTTATCCAATGTTCTCATTCACCATAAACAAATGCAAATGAAATGAATTTACCGAAGTCAACTCACTCTTTATACATGGACCTTTCCGTAGCCTTCATAAGATAGTTTTTTCTTTACGGCTTTCCTTAGCGGAACTCACCAAAAGTTACCACGTGGAAAGTGGTTTTAAATTCCGCTACCACTCTTCCCTTTTAATTATCTCACACTTTTGCACTCCGGAAAAGAATGGGACCGTTGCTGAAATTTCACTTTTTGTGTGAACCGTTGGATTATTATATGCGCTAGTGGTTTTATTATACCTTAAGGAATAAAAAAAGGTAATAAATCTTGTGAAATCTTAGCGCTTGAACCTTCATGGAGGACTTGGTTTGGTGAATACGAGGCCCCTTTTTGGCTTGGACAAAGTAAATTATTTAATATCCAAAATTATATAAGCTTGAATATAAATACAATAATTGGTTTATAAAACCCATTTTATAAATTTCATTCAAAAGTGAATAAACACTTTTTGCCCCACTTGTGAAAAACTTATTTCTCTTTTTACCTAAAATTCCTTTAACTTCTTTTCTTTGCCAACTTGGAAATAGCTTAATGAGAAAAATTTGGAAACCAACTCAATCACCCATGAAAACTTAAAATTTTGAAGGCAATAAGACCAATTCGGAAAAAAACAAATTTAGTGCTAACAACTGGCTCCAACTAGGGATGTTATCCTCCCTGCGAGGTAGCAAAGAACCCCGTAGACCAGGTGCCAAATCCATTGGGTTTCTCTTCTTTTTTCTCTAAATTCCTCAACCTGTTCTGAACTGAACCATCAACTGAAATGATTTTGCAAACAAATCCCACTCTGTTAACATGTAACTTGTAACTGAATTGCACTTGAAACTGAGACCAAACTGAAAACTACTAAAAGAAATGCTCGCCATGTTGAGCTTATTCATGCCTACCTATCCTACTTAACTAAGCAAAAATGCCCAATCAACCAAAATATGACTTCCAATGAAGCCAATCAAGCAATTTATCCAATAATTCCATTTCTTCCTCATACTCGATCGAAATTAGAACATAAGAACAAAATAGCAATAGGTTATGATGAAAAAATTATCCTTTGTTGCAAACTTCTAACCAACTACTCCATCTGAAAAATTTATCCAGGTACTCCACTACTGGATCATAAAAAGCATGACAAATTTCAAAATACTCAATCACCTATTTGTCATGACAAGGCTGTCCAAAAAGTAACTCCTTTTGCATACTGTCAAACCGATCTTTAAACGAGATTTGAAAGGAATTCTCATGATCGTTTTTAAATGATATATCAACAACTTCATTTAATATTTCTAAGTTTACAACTCCATTCATCTCAAGCACTTCAAGAGGAATATCATTTTGTTCTTCAACAAGATTAAGTAGAAAGATGTCTTCTTGACAAAACGTTTCTGAATTGGAAAGATTTAAAGAAACATCCCATTGAGAGTCCTCATCTCCTTCTTTGTGATCCCTTTGTTTATTGCACACTGTTGGTTCTTTCACATACTAATATTGATGGCATGATTGCTCTTCCTTTTCATTACATATAACTAGAATAAAATTTTCTTTAAAACCATCACTAACATAACTTTTAACAAGCTGGCCGCAATCTTCAGAAAAAAACATCAAGAGTATAACCCTCTTCTTTCACATCACTAGGTTGATCATCTTCATGCTCATATCTTTTTTCCAATTCTAATCCAACATCTGATTTCTCTTTAATTTCATTTTCAAAAAATAAATATGTGGACGGACTGTAAGACTGAAAATTTCTAGAATCAGAATTCTTTATGTAATCACCCACAAAAGGATTAGAAATTAGAGAAAACTGCTGCTGCAACAAGGAATTTTCTGATTGGGAATAAGCAGCCTCATCTTGAAACAAAAATTCGGAAGTTGAATAATATGAAGAAGGGTTTGATTGACCATCCCAAATTCCTTGTTGGTCACACAAAGATTGACAAGACTGCTGAAAATTATCATCTACTTCAGGAAAAGAAATGTAGTTGGTTGAATCAGAGTTTTGGCTCATGTCTCTTTCAGTCAAGGAAGAAATTATTAACTACCGAGAGTTCTCTTGAATGTGAAGATAGATAGTTTGTATTCTTTTTTTCTGAAATGGGTTCTCATATAAAATTTCTAAAATCTCTTCATCCATTAAATCATCATCACTATACATGTTTTCCAAATATCCAATGAAACCTTTAACATGCGTACAAAAATATTGAACCAGCAATGAGGGGTATTGGTTTTTGTAATGTTCATGAAATACTGTATGAAAATCAGTAAGGGAAAAAAAACTTTCTGATGGTAACCCTTCATACCATGACCTTGCATCTCCTTATAAAGTAGCCATCAAAATTTTCATTAAAGAATCCTCATGCAATTTAACTCCCAGCTTATGTATATGCATATGAAATCTAACCAAATGAAGGGCAGCATCATCATTCTTTTGATCTTTAAACTTTGGAAGACATGTTTGCCAATCTACTTTAGGTATTCATTTTGGAAAACTAGGAATGTGAGCATGATTCATAGGAGCATACCTTGCAGACAAAGAACTCATCTCGACGAATGAAGAAACTGAACCAACTCTTCAAACTTTGCAATCTTTAGACAGTTGAGTCGCCATAGGAATTCTGAAAACTGGATTCTTCGAAGATGGAGTCACCAAGTGAAATATGCACAACCTTGTTGATATTTGATCGTTCTTCACCATCAACAATCAAATCTGAAAATATGTCCTTCATACCCAGGGAATATTTGTATTAACACCATTATTTATCACAGGGGATGAGAGACCATGGTGGAGAAGAAAAATAACGGTTGTTTGGATACTTTGGTTAAAAGATATATAGTAAAAATGGGACTATAGGCAAACGAGCGATTAAGTCACCAAAGATCCTAAGCCGCGGTGGGAGGAGGAATAAAATCGATGGCTGATATTCTCTCCGCTCCTTAGAGATGCAAGCAAGATAAATGTTTGGTCCGTGCGCTTATCAGGCACACAGATCAACGGCCATCAAGTTGTTTCGCGCAGATCCACGGTCTGTATCCAATCCGCTTCGTGAAGTTGTATCCTGGTTAAAATGACACAATCCGGCGGAATTGGGTACATGCTACTCAATACAATGGCGGAGAGGTGAAGTTGGATCACATCCACGGTTGAGATTGATTCTGGAGCCAGAACCTGCATGACCGATAAACCTAAAGCGCCCAGCAGAATGAGTTACTCGGTGATCGATCTGACGGTTGAAGATCAAAGTGAATCAAATCAACAGCTATTATGATTTCTGAAGAGTGAACTAGCGCGGTGGATAATTCCGAAGTGCCCAGCGGAATTTGGTACGTGGCGTATGATCCGACGGTAGAAATTTAAAGGCGTATCACATCAATGGCTGAGAATAATTCCGGGGATCAAAGCTCCACGATGGTTAAAGTGACAGAGCCCAGCGGAATACGATACGTGTCACCCAATCCAACGGCTCGTGATAAAAAGCGATTTCATCGACGGTGGGAGATCATTCTGGGACGGAGACTGGCACGTCGTTTATCACCAAGGCGCCTGACGGAACGGGGTACATGGCGTGCGATCCAAAGGCCAGAAATTAAAGAGAAATCATATCTAGGGTCTTAAATGAAGCCGGAAAATAGAAGTGCACGGCAGTTAAGAATAAGTGGTGGTTGCGGAAAATAAATGCTGTCTATGTGGCGAATTGTGTGGTCCTATAAAGGCAGGGTTGACCTCTCCAATGATTATTTTATTTGCTCGGGATCCAGCGAAAAGGACCTGGTGATTTGGGAGCTTCCATTTGTCAGTGCCAGGCACGTTACGAACACACGCCTCCACAGTAAGCCAGGTAGGACTTAAACCCTGTAACTCTTTCGTCCAATTACCATTGTAAATTAAGCAATGGAACAAGGGAGAGAGGTTCGTGTGTCTGGTCAGGTCGCGGATGACAGAGAGGAATTTTTAGTAGACAGACACAGGGGCATGTGCGACCCATTCCTATCCACAGGGAGTGTGTCCAATAGTAAAGAGAAGTTGTGGTCTCATTACTCACAGGGGAATGATGTTCTGAATGTATGCAAGTATTTTTTGTACCATTTCACCCTTGAGCAAACCCTCCACTTCCCGAAATTTTCCAAGTGGTGTGCAGTGAACTATTCTCCCTCTCAGAGGATTATTGTGAGTCGGTCCACGTCTAAAATACTGTGTAAAATTGATGCTTCGGTGGTCAGAGAAAACCTTAGTCTGCCCGAAAGTTACCCTGTAAATCGTGAGTCTGTAAATGAATCTGTCCTTGCTGAGTTTTTCAAAAATTGCGAAAGTGAAAGTCGCTGTCAATTCTTGTCAAGTATCCTGAAGGAAGGTCAGTCCCTTGAAGGTCTTTTCTTGCCTTACCCCTTGCACATTTTTAGGATTGAAGTGCAATTGGTAATGTCTCTAGTCTATCAAGTGTTAGGTCTAGATGACGATTGTCATATAGGTGATGTCGTCCTCGACTTCTTATTACGAATAAATTATTTAAGCCCTGAGTCCCAGTTAGTCCCTGTGCTTAATTTAGATGAATACCTTGATGAAGCGATCCACCTTTAGTTGACTGAGTTTCCCAAGGTCCAGTTCTTTAGGTTTCAAACATACCTGCTTAACATGCTATTATGCTCTAATGTTACTGAACTGAAATTCTTAAGTACTCTATGCTCTTCTGATTTTCCCAAGCAAATCAACATGTTCGAATTTCCTAATTCGATCATGTCCGAAATGTACAAAATGTTATTTAATGAGGACCTCCCCCATTTCCTGGATGAGATGAGATGCCTAATGCAGTTGTCACCCGAAGATCGGGTGGGGGACTGGCTCTTGTACAGAGGTTACGCAGTGTTAAGAGTATATGGCTTTACTGGTCAGCCTTATAGGCTACCCTCCTTCTTGACCCCAAGGGTTTTTGCACTAGATTTTATGAGGCAGAGATTGCTATCTGAGGAAGAGCACTTTGGTGCCTTCAAAAAATCTTCGAACATTAAATTTCCACTTAAAGTCGGCCCTTTCATTTTTAAAGGTAAAGGTGCCCTAGCATTTATAGAAAAGTTGCTGGAAAATATGGATTTCATAAAAGATGTAAATGTGAACTACGACCCCCACCATGTGATCTCATTGAGAAAACAGGCAAACAAGAATAAACCATTTGAGCATCAGGCTATTGAGTGGCTGTCTGAAATGGCCAATTTGCTGCAGTGTACTGACAGGTCAAATTCTGATGAAGAGACACATACTATACATGTCACAGCAACTCAAATAACAGAAGGTGCTGGTATTGTGGTCAAGAGCAGTTTGTCTTAAACTGAGAGTATGGATGTAGACGAAGAAGGGCCTCTTAAAAAGGCAAAGCTTCTTGAAAGTGGTGAAATTGTAGATGAGGAGGTTTCTGATGGTCCCAAAAGAGGTGCCCTAGTTCCCCTGAAAGCGGTGCAAGTAAGTCAATTCTATTTTAAAAATGCAGAGGGTGATGTAGACAGTTCGGAATTATGCCATGTGTTTAAGTCGAAGGAAGACCTAAAAGCTAGCTACATGGAGAAGAGGAAACAGTCCATGGAGGAAACGAGAAATTTGTTCCCGAAGGTGAGAATTTTGTACAGTTCGAAAACCTCTCTAGTTTCTGCTAGAGATGCTGAGAAGAATACTTTTAAAATGGCTATGGTAAGCGACAAGAAGGTGTCTGAAATGGAGATCCGGTTAGACAAAATCAGCACTCCGGATAAAATTCAACTCCACAAACAGACCAGCGATATCATCTACTCAGACTTACTACAAGCCATGGTGAGGATTAATAAATTGCAAGTTTTGATAGACAAATTGGAAATTCAGTTGAAACATGAGAAAGTGGAAAATAAAGCAAATGTTGTTCAGATTAGGAAGTTGCAGGCAGACATTGCTAGTTCAGACAGTACCCAGGAAGTCAAGAGGTTGTTACAGGAAGAGTACAATGCACTCCAGGTCCTGAAGAAGAAACTGAAGATCCCAGGTGCTGAACATGTTCAGTCATATGAGTTACTAGCTCTCCAAGAAGAGAAGGATAAAGTCCATCAGGAGATGATGGAATACAAAGGAAGAGACGGAGAGCTACAGGAAGAAAAAGAGAAGTGGGAAGCCGAGAGGGAGGAACTGTTATCCCAAATCTCCTTGATGAAGAAAGATCAGAGTGAAGAGAAGGAGATTATGGAAGAGTTGATGAGCCAGACTCCCACCGGCGAAGACTTGTCTATTGTAAATATCCAGAAGCCATTAGACGATTTCTCTACTGATGATTTGTTGGTGCCAATGTCCCAAGTGAGTTTGAAAGAGGAAGCAATCAAAGATTTGAAAGCAGAGAATGAAAAGATGAAAGCTGAATTGGCCAAAGTAAGTGAAAGCAAAAAAAAAATACTGCAGGACAGGAATCAATTGCAGAAGAAATTTAATGAGCTAAAGGAAAAATGCATTGGGAAAGGCCCCCTTCAGGGGGAAAAACATATCATTTGGGATACCTTGTGTATAGAGATTACCAAGTTCCGGCACTACATAAATTTTATTGATGATTTGAATATAATGATAAATATAGCTCACCAGAGGCTAAAACTGGTAAACGAACATATGGAGAAAAGACCTCTTATTACAGCTCAGAACACACTAAATTTCCTGAATTCACTGTCATATC
Source organism: Pseudotsuga menziesii (assembly GCA_001517045.1). Lineage (NCBI taxonomy): Eukaryota > Viridiplantae > Streptophyta > Pinopsida > Pinales > Pinaceae > Pseudotsuga > Pseudotsuga menziesii. Next base: position 94,609 of record LPNX010403567.1, read on the forward strand.
AGAAGTTGCAGGAATTGGGCATAAAGGATAGAGTATCAATAGTGATGTGGGCAAAGAAAATCATCCATAAGCATCACTTAATCAAAACGGTCCAAGATAAATCAGAAGGATTGCTTCTGCAGGTTAATAATTTTAAACAGGAGTTTAAAGAACTGTTCGAGGACAGATTGCCTTCTTTCTGGGATGGAGAAGGGCGGATGTTCTCACAGGAACATTATCATAACCTGCTTGTTCAATGCCGCATAGACCACTCCAAATTCAATGAGTTGGAGAAAATCCTGACAGGGAAGACCATTGTGGATATGCTCACAGAAGATTTCGAGATTCTGCAGAAGTTCGCCATCATCAGGAGCATATTACCCAGAAATTCCTATGAAGCATATATGGAGCTCGAAGTAGCAATTCGGGAAATTATGGAGTGTGACACCCCAAGTTCGGAGCAGTGGAAAGTTGTGGAGCGGTTTGGAAAGACAAAGTATATTCTCCATCCCTAGGAACAGGTGTCATACACTGAAGAGCTGATGGGGCAAAGACGTGGAGCTGATGGGGAAAAAGACGTGGAGCTGATGAGGCAAAGACGTGGAGCTGATGGGCGAAAGTTTGTTATCAAGTTGATTTGTACTTTGTGATCTGTTAGGATTGGAGTTGTAACAAACTTCCTAGGGGTTAGGAATTCAGTTACAAACTCTAAATTAAGCCGATCATTCTGTTATTGATCTCCTTGTTGGAGCACTGATCATTTTATGTATAAATATGCATCTTTTTTAAGAGATGGGGGTTGGAACCCATCGGGTGGTGAATAATTTTGGAGAACATTTTTGTTTTTGGAATAACAAAAGTGGATGCATGAGGTTTTGTCAGAGATTCATGTGTCATTGATATCATAGTCTGTGCTTCTTTCCTTATGTGATTGTATTTCCTTTGTGTAACACTCCATTTTGTTTCTTCCTCGTATCTGGAAAATAGCGTTAGATGATTGGAATTCATGTGTTTATGCTCTGGTCATCTTTTCAGATATTATATGATTTTTTCTGCTAAAGTTGATATAGAACTCATCATTGTTGATGCTCTGTATTAATGGATTGTTTCTTCATCTCTTCTGTTCCACCTGAATCAATTTGAATGACTGTGATGACGTGATTACCTTGCCTTTGATGAATATCATGTGTATGTCTTTATGGTATCTTTTTATTGTATATGACTCCATGCCCAATGGTTATGTGACTATTTCAGCCAAATACATAATTCTTTGAATGTCAATTTATATCTGGTGCTGTTAAATCTTTATTGAGAGATCCCTCTCTGGAAGAAAATACCAGTTTCTTCCTAAAGTGGTTTTGCTGTTACCTTGGAGTATACCTTTTACAACCTGGGTACATTCTGAGTGCTAACAAACTGGTGCCGTTGCCGGGGACGAAAGTGCTTATCTGCCCCGGGAGAACGACAAAGATTAAGAAAGATTTTTATGGGCAAACATGAATTTCAAAAAGAAAAGAAGGTTGTATATTTGCCCTGGCGACTTCATTGTGAAATTGTTTCAGAATTCAAGAACGACATTCTGGCTTCAAGAAGACATACACAAGGTAACTCTGATACCAAAATTATGAAAAGTTTTGAGGATCCAGAAAAGTTGTTTAAGAGAAAAAATAAAGAGAAGTTAGATTTTCCTTTGTTCGGCCCATCATCATCACCAGATTCTCATATTAGTCCAGCATGGGAAATCAATACTGCGCATACCCTGTTGAGAACTAGATCTGAACCTGACCTCAAAAATACTGAGTTCAATCCTTGTAGGTTGAGAGCTAGATCTGAATCCGACCTCAAAAACACTGAGTTCAATCCTCGTAGGTTAGAGTCCTATCTGTTAGATTCCCTCTGGAAAGACTTGCAACAAAACCCTAACGCTGAAACAACTACCTCCGAGCATTCTCAAAGTACTTCAGTTCTTGTGAACCCACCCAGACCAATGGCCGCTAGATTTTCTCCCTTGCATTTGCCGACTGTATTACATGATCTCCCCCAAAATTATTCTCAGAGAAATTATTTATTTGATGGGGAAGGTGATATAACCGCAAAACAGCATGTTGCCAAGTTTGAAGGTTTCATTGACTTGGAAGAAGTTGACTATCCTGATGTCAAACTGCGGTTATTTGCCCAAAGTTTGTCTGGGGAGGCGAAGAAGTGGTTTAAGGACTTGCCTAATGGATCTATAGCAACTTTTCAGGCCTTTCAAAACGCCTTTCTGGATAGGTGGGACGATAAACAGAACCCTCTGTAGCTTTTATCTGAATATAATGGTCTCAAAAAGGGGGGTTTCGATTTTGTTCATGATTTTTCAAGCAGATTCATGAGGGCTTACAACTCTATCCTAGAAGATATAAAACCTTCTCCTACAGCTGCTAAACTGCATTATGCTGGAGCTTTTGATAATGATTTTGCATTTTCATTGCAGGAAAGGAAATCGACAACTCTTGCTGCCATGTTTACTGATGCTCTAGAAGTGGAAGCTAACATGATGGCTAGTGGAAAGATGAAACATAGAGACATGGACAGGAGAAGAAAAGAAGAAAATGTGCCTTCTACTTCATCTTCTTCCGCTGATGTTAAATTTGAGACGATGTTGAAGACTATGGAAAAGTTGATGGATAGGTTAACCATGGATACTAGGCCCTTCAACAGGGAGCAAGGGGATCCCCAAATCCGGAATCCAAATTTCAGAAGACCAAATCCCCCTGTTCCTCCCCAGAATAGGCAGAGAAATCCCAGAAACCAAGAAGAACAGCCTATCCGTCCGCCTTTCCCTGAAAATTATGTTGGTGATGAAGAAGATCCACCTCAAAATGAGATTCATCTGTTTGGAGAACAAGGTTCAGAAATATATCTTACTGAAGAAGAACATAATATGTTTGCGCAGGAAGGTCCAAATGAAGAATTTGAAAATGAGCTATATCAGAGAGGTTATTTACATGCAATGGATGATGTGCAAAGGAAAATGAGATTGAGGAATAGGGATGTCCCCATAAATAAAGGGAAGGCAAATCCAAATCATCCTTCCTCTAGTTCTTTGAATGGAGAAAAAGGGAAAGGAATACAAAAAGATCCCTCTGTGAGTAAAGAAGTTGAAAATGAGATACAAAGGGATAAAATAATAAAGAAGGCAACTCCGGTTGATGTGGAAAAGATTGGTGCTGGTTTTAACTTACAAAGCGAGCTTTCAAAACTAAAAATCTCTGTTCCATTTAATGAGTTATTGAGAAACACTAAATACAGAGATACTATCACCAAAATGATCAAAAACCAAGGAGAATGGCAGTCAGACATTTTAGAATTGAATGATGATAATCCTGCTATTTCATTTGGACCAAAAGTTGAAAATTTAGAAGGTGAAGAGGTTCCTCCTTTCTATTTAAGTCTAAATGTGCATGACAAAGTGGTCCACAATGCTATGTTGGATTCAGGGGCATCCCATAATCTAATGCCTAAAGGAGTCGTGGAAAGTCTGGGATTACAAGTGACTAGACCATATAAGGATTTATACTCATTTGATTCTAAGAGAGTAAAATGCCTTGGTTTGATTAAAGACATGGTGGTGACCCTGAATAAATTGCCATCTAAAACTATAGTCATGGATGTGGTGGTAGTAGATATTCCACCTAAGTTTGGGGTATTGCTGTCAAGATCTTGGACCTCCAAGCTAAAATGTAGTTTATAGATGGACATGTCATATGCAACAATTCCTATTCCAGATGGGAGCAGAAGGTTATATAGTGAGAAAAGAACTCCCTATGTGGTTAGCAGTCAAGATAAACCCGAAGTCCATCACATATATGCTGTTGATACTGATTTGGGGTCTTCCATTTTCTTTAATGAGGATGTCCCACATGAGGTAGAAAAGACATTGCAAGAGAAGTCTAAGGCAAATGATGAAAAAGAAGTTTTGGAGCAGGAAGCTTTGGAAGCAAAGTAGAAAAAAGAAGGCCAATGGATCATGTACTTTGATAGATCTGTTGCAAAGGTTGGTGCTAGAGCTGGTGTATACATCATTTCTCCTATTCATGATTTTAAAGCTTTGTCATACAAATTGCTATTTCAATGCACAAATAATGTAGCAGAGTATGAGGCTCTGTTATTGGGGTTACATGCTTTGAAATATTTGGGAGCTCAGAGGGTCAGGATCTTGGGAGATTCTGAGCTGGTGATAAACCAGGTAAATGAGAGTTATCAAACTAGGCATCCACGGATGAGAGCTTACAGAAATGAAGTGTGGGACATGCTTGGTAATTTCTTCACAGAGCATACAATTCAGGTTGTTCCCAGGGTTGAAAATTTGGTGGCTGATTCCTTAGCAGTATCTACTGGCAAATTTGAGAACCCAATGGTTAGCAAAACGGAATACCAGGTGGAGATTCTGAACAGACCTTCCATCCCTAACAATTCCAAATACTGGCAGGTGTTTGAAGAAGATATGTAGATCCGAAGATTTCTAGAGTTGTCAGGGGAGTTTGTGAATACTCATTTTGACAATGAAAATGATAATGATAGGAACCCTGGAGATGACGAAGAAATTGAAACAGAAGAAGAATATGCTGAAAAGTTAAGGAAAACCTTGGCCGGTAAGGATATCATCCAGCTGAAAAATAATTTCATACCAAGAGGCCTGATCCCTTTAGAAAGGCTCTTTGATCAAAATGATGTTTCCAAGAACCCCAAAGTGAAACCTGTTGGTGATGCCGTTGAAGATAAAAATATTGGCACTGAGGAAAATCATAAAATCATAAAATTATCCAAGAAGCTGCCAGAAAGAGAGAAAGAGGAGTATGTAAAGTTGATGAAAAAATATACAGATGTGTTTTCTTGGAGTTATGAAGACCTCAAAGAATATGATACATCTATCATACAGCACACTATTCCTATAAAGCCTGGGGAGAATCCTTTTAAATAGAAACTCAGAAGGATCAATCCTAAGCTGCTCCCTGGCATTGAGAAGGAAATAAAGAAGTTATTTGATGCTAAGATCATTGTAACACTCAGATTTTCTAAATGGGTTGCGAATTTGGTCCCTGTCAGAAAAAAGAATGGAGAGATAAGACTGTGCATAGACTTCTGCAATTTGAATAAGGTATCCATGAAAGACAACTATCCTCTACCCAAGATGGATCATATACTGCAGCAAGTGGTGGGAGCTGAAAGAATTTCGATGCTGGATGGCTTTTCAGGGTATAATCAGATCAAAGTGCTGCCAGAAGATTAGGAGAAAACTGCCTTTACTACACCATGGGGCACTTTCATGTATGTGAAGATGCCTTTTGGTTTGATGAATGCAGGCGCCACTTTCCAGGGAGCTATGGACATTGCCTTTGCAGGAGAAATTGGAAGTTTTGTGGTAATTTATATGGATGATATCACAGTCTAGTCAAAGTCTGACAGAGAACATCTCCATCATCTGGAGAAGGTCTTCATGAAGTGTAGGAAGTATGGCATATCTTTGAACCCTAAGAAGTCCAATTTTGCACTAGAAGAAGGAAAGCTGCTAGGCCATATAATATCCAAAGATGGCATAAATATTGATCCTGAAAGAGTAAGTGCAATTCTGAAGGTAGGAGAACCCAGAAGCAAAAAGGAGATACAATCATTTCTGGGACAGGTAAATTTCTTGAGGAGATTTGTACCAAGCTTTGCTGAGATTTTGATGAATATTACAAATATGTTGAAGAAAGGTCATGAAATAAAGTAGAATACAGAAGCCAAGGAGTCATTTCGGGAAATCAAGAAAGCAATTTCAGAAGCTCCTGTTTTGGTAAGTCTATATTTTGCCAAGGATTTTTCAGTATTCTCATATGCTTCGGAACATACTATAGCAGCAGTATTATTGCAGAAAAATGAGGAAAATTTGGAACAACCCATAGCCTTTTTCAGTAAAATGCTACAGGATGGGGAGCTGAAATATGATATCATGGAAAAGAAGGCCTATGCTTTGATTAAATCATTAAAGGATTTCAGAATATATGTTTTGCATTCCCATGTAATTGCACATGTTCCAACCGCTGCAGTAAAAGCAATTTTGACTCAGCCAGACCCCGAAGGCAGGAGGGCGAGATGGATAGCTACATTATTGGAGTATGATATAGAAATAAAGCCCACAAAGCTGGTTAAAGGACAAGGGTTAGCAAAGATGATGACAAAATCAAATTGTGAATCTTTACAGATCAATTTTTTGACTCACCAGTCTGATCAGTTAGACGTAGAGATAGAAGTGATGGCTGAATTTGTGGATTCTCCATGGTAATCTGGTATTGTATATGTCCTCCGAAATTTGCAAGCACCAGAAGGATTAAGTAAATCAAGAGCAAGATCTGTAAAGTTGAAATCTGCTAAATTCTGTATCATAAATAAATATCTTTATTGGAAGGATCCTGGAGGAGTTCTACTAAATTGTCTATTGGAGGATGAAGCCCAGCAAGTTACCAAAGAATTTCACAAAGGAGTCTGTGGGGGACATCATTCTTGGAAGGTGACTGCAAACAAAATCCTGAGAGCTGGTTATTATTGGCCTACATTATTCTCAGATGTATATAAAGAAATCAGCAAATGTCATCAATGCCAAATTTTCGACGGTAAGAGAAAGGTACTACCTCTCCCTTTGAATCCAATAACAGTTGAGGCTCCTTTCCAGCAATGGGGTTTGGATTTTATTGGTGAATTAAACACCAACTCATCAGGTCAGCACAGGTGGATCTTGACAGCTACAGACTATTTTACTAAATGGATAGAAGCAATTCCTACCAGGAGAGCCACTGAGAATGTGATCATGGAGTTTCTTGAAGAAAATATATTGGCTCAGTTCGGGTGTCCAAAAAGGATAGTAACAGACAACGCAGCTGCTTTCAAATCTAGGAAGATGATTAATTTTTTTCATAAGTATCATATAAGCCTCAATCACTCAACTGCATATTACCCTTAAGGAAATGGATTGGCTGAATCTTCAAATAAAAGCCTGGTGAGGATTATCAAAAAGATGTTGGAAGATAATAAGAGGTCCTGGCACACCAAACTAAAATATGCTCTATGGGCTGACAAGATTAGTACTAAAAGAGCAATCGGCATGTCTCCATTCCAAATGGTATACGGGGCTGAAGTGATTTTTCCAACATCATTAGGGGTACCCGTTATGAGATATTTCCAAGATCAGCAAGAAGAACCAAATCACATACAGCGGAGGATAAATCAGATCATTGAGCTAGAAGAACGAAGAAGTAAGGCTTATGACAAAGTGCAGTCTCATCAAGAGAGAATGAAGAATACTTTTGACAGAAGGATCAAGGAAGAGCAGTTTCAGATGGGTGACCTGGTCTTGAAGTGGGATGCTCCTAATGAAGACAAGCACAAGAAGTTTGACCCTATGTGGGTAGGACCTTACGTTGTTGCTGGATACAGGGGACAAAACACCTTTTTGCTGGAATATACAAATGGGGTTCTTCTGGGGAATAACCCTGTAAATGGAAGATATCTGAAGCATTACCTGTCCTGACGGGGAAGGTAAAATTTGTATCATAGAATTGTACATATTTGTTTCCCTTTACAAATAAATAAAGATGGTAAGCCGAGTGTATTTGAAAGCTCGCAGTGAACGGCCTAAAGTTCAGGAGGCATACCACTCCTTTTCTAAAAATATATAAAAATGATATATTTGCAAAAACAAAGATGGGTTTTTAGAAGTTATTACGCCAAATCAAAAAACAAGCACCTGGTCCACGAGTTCTTTGATACCTCGCAGGGAGGATATCATCCCCAGATGGAGCCAGCTGTTAACACCATTATTTATCAAAGGGGGTGAGAGACCATGGTGGAGAAGAAAAATAACGGTTGTTTGGATACTTTGGTTAAAAGATATACAGTAAAAATGGGACTATAGGAAAACGAGCGATTAAGTCACCAAAGATCCTAAGCCGCGATGGGAGGAGGAACAAAATCGATGGCTGATATTCTCTCCGCTCCTCAGAGATGCAAGGAAGATAAAGGTTTGGTCCGGGCGCTTATCGGGCACACAGATCAGTGGCCATCAAGTTGTTTTGCGCAGATCCATGGTCTGTATCCAATCCGCTTCGTGAAGTTGCATCCTGGTTAAAATGACACAATCCGGTGGAATCGGGTACATGCTACTCAATCCAATGGCGGAATGGTGAAGTCGGATCACATCCATGGTTGAGATTGATTCCAGAGCCAGAACCTGCACGACCGATAAACCTAAAGCACCTAGCGGAATGAGTTACCCGGTGATCGATTTGACAGTTGAAGATCAAAGTGAATCAAATCAATGGCTATTATGATTTCCGGAGAGTGAACTAGCGCGGTGGATAATTCCGAAGTGCCCAGCGGAATTTGGTACGTGGCGTATGATCCGACGGTAGAAAGTTAAAGGCGTATCACATCAATGGCTGAGAATAATTCTAGGGATCAAAGCTGCACGACGGTTAAAGTGACGGAGCCCAGCAGAATACGGTACGTGTCACCCGATCCAACGGCTCATGATAAAAGGCGATTTCATCGACGGTGGGAGATCATTCTGGGACGGAGACTGGCACGTCGTTTATCACCAAGGCGCCTGGCGGAACGGGGTACGTGGCGCGTGATCCAAAGGCTAGAAATTAAAGAGAAATCAGATCTAGGGTATTACACTACTACATTTCGACCCAAAATCCGACGGCTGTCATGTCGGATTTTGGACACTTTCCTGTCGCATGTACGACACTTTGATTTTTTCTTAAGCGTCGGAAACTCGGCGTCGGTTATCCGACACTTAAATAACCGTCGCTTAAGCGACACCTACATAACCGTCGGTTAAATGTAAAGTGTCGTTTAAGCGACAGAATATTTTCGACGGTAGAATTTTTTTTTTGAAAAATAGCCTCCATAACCGTCGCTTAAGTGACGAATATCAACGTACGGCGTCGGATATGCGACACCTGCAGCTGTTGGATAAGCGACAGAGATCAAAAAGGAGTCGTAAAAGCGACGGTTAGAAGTGTCAGATTTGCGACGGATATTTCAAAAGCCGTCGGAAAAGCGACAGTTTGAAAGCGTCGCTTAAGCGACGTCTGCTGAAAGTTTTTAAAAAAAAAATATTGTGGGAATAATGGGGTATTTTTTATTGTTTTTTAAACTTAAAGTGGGGCAAACAGGGAACTTCGTGAGCTGTTCCTGACTGTCATTTACACGGGAACTCCAAACTCTGCATGTACATCTTGGAAGGTGCTTGGAGACAACCAAACTTAGCCATTGTTGTGCCACTGTTTTCTATTTGAAGTTTTCTTGCTGGTTCATCATTTCGGTTTGCTTCTT
>LPNX010403591.1:7338-18040 GCA_001517045.1 Pseudotsuga menziesii
GACACTAAGGGATGAAGAATGTTCAGATGGGATAAGTCTTTTGAAAAGAGAGACCACTTTAAGTTGTTGAATCAGACAAGTTCCTCCATCATCCTTGAAGATATTATCAAAGTGCTCTTTACCCATCTCTTTTAAGGCAGAATCCTCATTAATTAAAGTGCCATTTGAATCTTCTAGGGACCAAATCCTATTTTGTAGTCTTCTGCCCGAAGCTACCGTATGAAAAAAATTTGTATTTGAGTCCCCTAATAAATCCCATTTGGTCCTACTTTTAAGTTGCCATGTGAGCTGATAATGGCTTAAGATTTTTTGTTTCTCCGAAGTGAGCAAAGACATTTGTTCAGCTTGTTCCTTTGTAAGAATGCCTTTTGAGGGGCCATCTAAGATAGCTTCAATGGCAAGATTAATCTTTGCTGTAACCGAGACTAAACTGTCCGATTTTTTCTTAGTCCATCTCTTTGTAGCCAGTTTAAGACTACGCAGCAAGATACATAGCTCATCAATATCAGAGGGGGAATCATCTTTTATAGCATTACTCCACCAGTTATTGAACCAATTAATATAACCCGAGTCCTCCAACCATGATCTGTTAAACTTATAGGGATAATTAAAGGGACCACTGATGGGGCCCCACTCTAAACAGATGGGATAATGGTCTGAGATATCATGGCACTTAATCCAAGACCTGTAAGTCCCCCAAAAGGGCAGAAGAGCAGAAGAAATTAAAAACCTGTCAAGCCTCTTGCAAATACCTTCATCCCCCAATCGGTTGTTGCGCCATGTTGGCCCAGATACCACAGGAGCCACGTCAACAAGGCCCACAGAATCAAAAAGAGAGGAAAAGTGTTCAGAGAGAGGATCCCTGAATGCTTTTGAACCCCAAATCTCAGAAGATTGGAGAGTGAGATTGAGATCTCCTCCCAAAACCAACCCAGGGAGCTGGAGAAGTCCACCACGAAGAGCATTATCCCAAAAAACTTTTCTATCCCTATAAGGACCGTATACATTAAGAATATGAAGGGGCTGAGAAGACCCACGAACAGAAGCTTGCAATAGAATACCGGCACAAGTATGATATGCCTTACAGTTAACTTTTCGAGGATTCCAGGCTGACAGAAGACCACCAGATAAACCTCGTGCACTTATAGCACTGAACTCCCAGGTGGGGAGAATTTTTGAGAAGGCAAATAGTGCAGGGGATGCACTGCACATAGTCTCTTGTAAGAGAATGAAATCAGGATTGAGTGATGAGAAGAGAGAGCGGAGGCTGAGTGTTTTGATCTTACCCCCCAGACCACGAACATTTAGGGAAAGAACCAACATCAAGAACCATCTCTGTGGGGTGTCTATGCTCTAAGACCCCTGGCTGAAAGACCTCTAGCCGCATCCTTGATACGTACAGAAAGAGGAATATGAGGTGGGGATGCCAGATCCACCTTAGTGCTTTTTTTACCCCTCTGGTTTTTTCTGATAGTCACATTGGAAAATCTGATAGAGTTTAAGTGCAAAGTAGTAGGGGAGGTGGGAGATGAAGCCGTAAAAATGGACAGGGACTTCTTCAACGAAGGATCCGAAAAAGAAGGCTCGGAGGAAGGGCTCTGAGGAGAGGAGACCAACTGAGTAGGGGGTGGAAGATAAGTAAGGGAAGGAGGAATATGATCATCAGGAGAAAACTTGCTATGGAGAGGGGGAAATTCCTCCAAGGAGTCCAGTGCAGGAGGCACCGAGGATTCAGGGTTAGTCTCCCTAGGAGAGGATCAATTTTCAAAATCCAAAACCCGACTAGATGATCTTGTCTCGTCAATGGGAGAAGTGTGGTGATTAACAGGCATGGAACCATTTTCAATAATGTGGGGATTAGTCGCAGCCCGAACAGAAGGAGAAACACTAGCAGATGGAGCAGCCAATAAACGAGTGGAAGGAATTGGACTTTGTAAATTTTTATGAGACAAAATTAAATGGTCGACATCATCCAAGAAAGATTCAGATACAATTTCTGAAGGAGGATGAGAAATAAGAGGAATACCTGGAGGTGTATGAAGGTCTAAAGTGGAAGAGTCCACAGGGGACTGATACCCTTGCCGAGGGGTTGATGCAGATGAAGGAAAAGAGCGCTCCTCCGAGACACGAACATTTCCAGCAGAAAGTCGTTGTGGACAGGTTTTCCAGAGATGTCCCACAGATCGACAACAACTACAGCGGAAGGGAATATGTAAATAATCCAGCTTCTGAACCAATAATCTCTCCCCACACAATATTTCAACTTCATCAGGTAAGCCTTTCGAGATATCAAATTCAACTAGGATTTTTGCAACCCGTTTATCATAAACCTGTAAGAAATCCTCCTCCACAGAGATGAACCTGCCAATTGTATTACCGATACCCTCAAGGATAGGGCGGCTCCAGAGGGGAAAAGGTAAATGGGGTAACATAACCCATAAATGGCGTTTTACAATTCTTTCCCTCATTGGGTCAAAAAACGTGTGCCATTTAGCCAAGACCAAAGAACCTTTACCTATCCTCCAAATTCCATTCAATACACGGGAGCAATGATCAGCTTCAAGAAACACAAAAACAATCCATCCATTAGCCAATAAACTAATGGTCGGCGCATAGTTGAAAAGCGGTTTCCAATTTTCGTTTGCCCAGCAAACCCAGGATGCTTTGTCCATCTTACAGTATTCTAACCGGCCGATAAGTGTTCGCGAGCACAGGGTGGTTACCCTGTCCAAAAATACATCGTGGCCTAAAACAAACCGAAAACGGCTTTCCTGCACCTTAATACATTTTGACTTTCGCTTCCGACGAAAACGTTGTTTCAAACCAATCTCTGACATCATATATCTTTCCAAGTCAACCAAAGAGTGCACTGTTTAGTTACAGCAACCCGAGCCAGACAATATGATCACTGCAAGGAGGCAGAAATAATGTATAATACCCCTGCCATAATCACCACTCACCTGCCAATGATCCTTTTTACATATGAGACCCGGCAGCGTAAAAGAAACCCCAGTAAGTTTGAACTGAAGTCAAGGGTTAATCATGAAACAGACATCCACAAAAAAAACATGTGAAATATAACCCAACAAATCGCTAAATCAAACCATACCCAAACAGAATGTAACATCCCAGGTCAACCAATGAGTACTGACAGGATACAGCACCTTAAATCCGACAGAGTAATCACCCTATGGGGAAAGGAAATAAAAATAAGTAATCCGCCAAACCATACAAACCGTAAAAACGATATACCCTAGTCCAAAAATCATAACCCCGAGCAAGAGACAAAATCATGTGAAGTGTACCCCGGCACTGAGGGAGATACCCCCAGTAGGGTTTGGTCTGATCATGGGTTAATCATGACAACACACAGCCACAACCAAAAGTCAACAAGAACCCAGAAAAATAATACGGAGAAAAGAGACAAAATCACATGCAAAGGTGGCGAAGAAAACGACGTTATATAAACCAGTTAGCTGCAGAAAAAACGAAACCACTTCCCACTTTTTTTATAACCTTGGTTGGTACTAGTCCCCCAATTAAGGGGAGGGACTCCAAGGGAAGCAGCCCACTGGTAAACCCGCCATACCCACAAGTAGAAGAAGAAGCCAAAAAAAAACAGGGTACCCACCAGGAGAGAAAGAAAGTGACAGATCTCCAAAGGGAAGGAGATAGGATATACCCCAAGGCAGATCAAAACAAACCGAAGAAAGCCTGTAATACCTCAGAAAAAAAAAAAATAGTAAAACCCTAGCCTAAACAGACAAAAAACAGGAGCAGTCAGCCGTTAATGAATGCATGAACCTGTGAGGGATACAAATCAATCTCACCGCAAACCAGGAAGAGAAAAAGGGCTATGGAGCGCCCAATGAACCAGTATACCATTCCTGTCTTCCATCAAGCAGGTGCCGCTCCCATTAATTTTCGTATTTCATATGATTTTTTTTCTTATAAAAAGAAATGTGATGAATATAGTTGAATGTTTTTAGGAACTGTAAATTGTATATAGAAACTATTTCCCTATCGTACAAATTTCTTTACATAATTTGAATTCGCGAACTGGTAATTAGTATAGTTTAGACAACTCCTCTCTGTATATGATATACGTTTCTCACCTCAGAGATATATATTTTCCTATCAGTTATGAATAGAAAATATTCACATTTTGTTTGAAAAAACAAAAATCTTTAATCCCATTAATGAATAATAATGGTTAAGAGTGATTATTATAATAATGGTGTATTCTCTTGATTGCCATTCTGAAAATTTTCGCTTCTTGGGGATCCTATCAGGAGTAAACTATACTTTAGAACATTTGCATCAAAATTTATTTATTTTTTTCCTCAAAATTCGAACAAAATTGTTTAAAGATAGTTTTTAGTGATTGAAATTGCATAATTTGGATGGTTCAGGGTAATCGAAGGTTTTGAATCCATTTTTCAATAAAAATTGCAATTTTAATACTGAAAATCTCATTTTCAACAACAAATCGAATTTCAACCAAACTTACCTAAAAAATACAAATAGTCTAGAAATGCAAATAGTCTAGAGATTAGCCAACTCAATCATGTGGATTAACGCGTGTTCTTCATCATGTTGCCTTCCGAATCTGTAATGATCCCAGATTGAAGAATAATCGGATATTATATTTATATTTGGATTTGATATGGGGCTGGGCACACGCAGCGCATGCACATTTGTTTATTCATTTCACTGAAACAGGCAATGTGCGCTGCATTATTGCAGCTGGATGGTCCACTGTGTGCGCTTCATCTTGGGTTTTTTTGGTTCTTGGTAAGAATCCAATGCTTTTTCAACACTTTTCCTTCCATGCCGGCTTTGGAATCAAGCTGCAGTTGGGAAGCAACCACACTTCATAACTTCTAGAGTTTAGCTTACTGCAACTTCGGAGTTGGTTAATCTCTAGATCATTTGCACCTTTTCAGGTAAATTTGGTCAATAATACGATTTGTTGTTGAAAATGATATTTGCAGTGATAAAATTGCAATTTTTATTGCAGAAATGGATTCAGGACCCTCTATTACCTTTGAGGCACCCAGATTATACAATTCCAATCACTGAAAACTACTCTTTCAAAAATTTCAGCGGGATTTTGACCAGAAAACTCACCGGATTTTAGGTGCAAATGGTCTAGAGTTTAGCTTACTGCAACTTCATATGGTCCTTCACGGACGACTAAATGCAACCTAAGCCAATATTATTTCATAAATTATAAGATCTTAGAACATGTCATGTTTTAAATTTATGTAATTATGTGCACAATTATTTAGATTATTTAGATATTGTTTTAGATTTTGAATTTGGTAGAGTGGATTAACAAATTTAATTTAAGTGTAATGGGTGTACCCTAGGGATTTATTTCATGGTTGTATATTGTTATTTTTAAATGCATCCTTATTTGTTTTGTGTTTATAGTAGTACATCTACATGGTTTGTGGTTGGATCACTTGGATAGGGATCAAATGGTTGAGGGATAGTAATGGAATGGAAGAAGCTTTGAGAAGAAAAAAAATTATTTCTCATATTCTTTTAGTTATTTTTTATGTTCTTTCTTTTAATCTCAAATTCTTCTAGTTATCTGCCATGAATTGTTGGTTATCCATTCATCAGTTATGAATTATCCATGCATTGTTACCAGTTATCCATTTACTGGCTAACTACCAATTATTTTTTATACTAAACTAGTGCCATAGAATCAATCTAGACAATACACTCCTCGTCCATAGATGAAAAAACATAGGTTGTAGTCCACCCCAAATCTCAAATAAGACTTAAGTAACTCTAACAAACTGGTATGACTAATGAATATAAAATTATCTATTTTAGCATTTGTTTAAATGCTAGCTATCTTTACAAAACTAAGTGATTGGTTGTATCTATAAATATTCATCAACCACTTTAATTATGGCTTTCCTAATATATATTTATATATAAACAAAATTTATATATATATATAATCTTTAAAGTAAATATTTTTATTATTTAATTACAATAATAAAATAGAAATTTGTTACAAAACTAGTAATAATTTCAAAATGTGATAAGAGTTATAGCTAATATCATAGCCATAGACCCAACCCCCCCAAGAAAACATGTATCTAAAATGGCCCAATACTTTATGGGATATGGGTTAATGACACCCCATGATTAATAGATTCAAGATGAATGGTGCCCCTTGCTTGATGGATGGAGGATTAATGGCACCCAATGCTTTTGATGGGATATGGGTTAATGACACCCAATGCTTGATAGATTCAAGATGAATGGTGCCCCCTTGCTTGATAAATGGACGATTAATGACACCAAATGCTTTTGGTGGTTTGGGATTGATATTTAATAGATTTACGATCAACACATCGATATATTCAAAATTAATAATATCTTCATGTGTGATAAATGAGATCACAATTTCTAAGATATATATATGCTAACTTTGACTCTTTGTATTATTAAATTATAATAGTATAAAAGTAGAAAAAATTTCAAAATGTGACAATTCTAGTATCATCAGCATAAATCTAAAAGAAATATGGCCATGGATCTAGTTTAATGGTACCAAATGCTTTATAGATTCAAGATGAATGGTTCTTGGCCTAGTAACATCATTTGGTAGTATTGGTTTTTTTATACATAAATTTTGAACTATTTGAAATTAGTAGAATTTTTTTTTAAGTGTTATAGGCTTCAAGATTAAATTTTGAAAACCAAAATTTAAAATAAATTTTAATTAATTAAATATTATAAAATATAAAAAACATTTAAAACCAAATTTTAAAATAAATTTTAATTAATTAAGCACTATAAAATATAAATAGTATTTAATTAATTAAACACTATAAAATATAAATAGCATTCAATACCATTCAATTTTAGTTGACTTGGTTAGTTAAGTGATTGATAGGTGTGAGCTGTAAAGTGAAGGTCTTAGGATCAAATACTTGGGTATGCATAAATGATGATGATGATGATGATGATGATGATGATGATGGTTAAGAGACCAAACTTTGGTCTGTTGGATCTAAAGAGACGAATTAATGAATTTGTTTTAAAATTATATTCCTATGCTCAAAGAGCTTGGTGAGAAGCGTCTCGAGCTCACTATAATTTTGACAAGTTAACAAGCTATGAAGGTTGGTATTGCAACAAAGATTATGAAACTAAGATTTAATGTGGGTGTATGCAGGGCACTTTAAAAGGAAGTGATTTTCATCTTCAATGTTCCTATTCTCATAGAGACGACAGATCCTTTCTACCCATGGTGTTTTAGGAACTGTCCAACGCCCTGTTTCACTATGAAGCTCATGGGAGTTCATTCTTATCTTGGCTATATTAATTTTTTTCTTTGAACTTGTTAAAACATAGAGATACTTTGGATCTTCTAGAATATGGTTGATGACCTCCTTATAATATCTTAATTTTCTTTTAGCCTCTAAATCTTTCTCACACCACAATTTCTCTTTAAACTTAGAAGTAACAATATTTGTAATGTTATTAATATTTTGCAACTCAACATTTTCGTCGATATCCCAGTGGTTTAACCAGGCCCTGGTATCTTTATACCAACCTCACTTGAGCCTTAGGTGGTTTTGGCTGGAATTAAAAGCTAGCTTAGGAAGTCTATGGTATCCCATGTTATTGATTTTGTGTTTGTACAACACGAGCCTAGTCATAGCTAGGCCCTCGATAGGGGAAATACCCACTTCTATAAGGATAATAGGATATGGCGTATTGCTTTTAATTTTTAGGTTATATGTTATAAAGCGCTTTTGAATTTGCTCAATCTTTCTCCAGGATTCCCGAGAGATGCTTCAGTCCCAAACCTCACAACCATACAAGATGACAGGAGTGACTAAACTTTCAAAGATGAGCATCTTTTTATTCCACATCACAAAGTTTGTTGCTTTACAATTATTTTCAAGACCAAAATAAGCTTTCCACCCTCCGTTAATCTTTTTCTTAATGCTATAGTTCTTTTTCTTAATGCTATAGTTCCAGTTGAGCTTGTGATGAATATCAATTCCTAGGTACTTGTAAGAAGACACTTCCTCCAAGTTGTTATTGTCATACACAAAATTATCGTAAGTGTCCTTATTGGATTTGATAATCATAACTTTTGTTTTGTGAGTATTGACAGTCATACCCATGTTAGAGCAGAAATTTTTAAGAAGTAGTAGTTACTTATCAAGATCAGATCGACCCCTAATGAGAAAAACAATATCGTCAAATAGAAGACCCAAAATAATAGTCTCACATAGATGAAATAAGACCCAAAATAATGGTCCCTCGTACTTTCATACTTTCTTCATAAATCTATGGTCCCTTGTACTTTCATATTTGTTTTAACTCATTACTAAAACATCAAGCAATACAGGTTTAAAAATATGAGACTTACAGGAATTTGAGGAATTTGATTTGGTTGATACGTCTAAAACCACCGAATACTAATTAACTGTGTTTTTCTTCCACTGGACGAAATGATGACCACAGTGGCATCTTAAGAAACTTGATAATTCAGCATTTCTGGCAAAATCTAACATCCATTTTCCAAAGAATTTTCATATACTTTTCATGCAATATTTGCCTATGTCTGATCGGCATCCATGCATGAGCCTTTGAAATTAGAATGTCCTTTGCACTAAATAATTATTATAGATATATTGACAATCTTTGAACATATGAATTGGATCTGTGTTATGAAAGGTCTAGCAGCAGTCATATCTGTTACTCGGAGCTTTAATAATCTCGAAGGATGATATTAATTATAATGGTGGCTGCTCTTAATGGCAGATTAAGTGCCTTTGTTTATTCATTTATGATTTGACAGATAGAGGCGACGTGAGATCCATGATTGCAGCTGGATGGTCCTACTCTACTGTAAGCGCTTGGCTTCTGGATTTTATTCATGGATATTGAGAGAGGGAAGATGGCAGTTTGATAGCAAGGATGTTTATTTATTTATTTTGTTAAAAAATAGTTTATGCTTGGAAAAAATTAATAATGGAGGAGAAAATTATCATAATAATAGTTTAATGGTTTTTTTAATTGTAGATTTTGATAAATGTATAATTTATCTTTTTAATAATAATATAAAATGAATTTAATATATTAATAGACATTTAATTTTATTGGTATTTAAAAATCAAGGTTTTCTTATAGTTATTTTTAATATAGTTGGGTCCATGAAAACGCTATTGCTTGAAAATCAAATCAAAATTGTTACATTGAATTAATTTCATTCAAAATTAATATATATATATAATTGAAATAGTGAATTGTAATAAAATCATAATCATGTTTAATGATAATATATGTGTAGGAATGAATATTTCTAGGTGTGCTTGGGGTGCAATTTATTAAATGGAAAATGCATTTATTTGTACAATGCATATGGTGGTTGTGACTCTAGTTCTAACTAACCTCTTCATATTCCCAAGTGACTATTCATATTCAAAAATTATATTTACAATATTTACATATGGAACCAAAATCCTAGGATTAGGTATCCAACATTCCCCCTCCTAATCCGAAAGGGTCTTTGTGAGTCTCACCATGGTTCTAAATCTCTCAATCTTTTATCGTCAAGTGCTTTGGTGAAGATGTCAACAATTTGCTCATTTATGGCACAATGTCGTAGATGAACTATCTTGGCCTCTACATAATGTTGAATCAAATGGTACTTTGTGTTGATTTGCTTGGTTTGATTACATGGAGTTTGGGATTCTTAGCCAACTTTATTGCATGAGTGTTGTCAATCAGTAAGGGAGTGGAATTTCTTGCTTCTCTTGCAAATATTCTTGAGTATCTTGATGAGCCACACAATCTCCTTTGTTGCTTCTGCAGCTGCCACATATTCTACTTTTGTTGTCGAATCTACTGGAACTAATTGTTTGCATGATCTCTAGGAACTAGTTGTTGATCCAAGATGCATGGTGTATCCAGAAGTGGATACCCCTGTCTCTTTGTCGCCATCGAAGTCTGAATCAATGTAACCAATGAGTTTGAAGTCTTCCACCTTAGTATACTTGAGTCCAAAGTTTTGAGTCCCCTTCCAGTACCTTAGAAATCTCTTTGTTGTAAACCAATGTCCTTCACAAGGTTTGTGCATATATCTGGAAAGAATGCCATAAGCGTAAGAAATATTTGGTCTAGTAGTGGTAAGGTAGATAAAGATTCCTACAAGTTGTCGGTACTTTGTTGCATCCTCAAATTATTTTCCTTCACTTGATGTGAGCTTCAACTTTTGTTCGATTGGAGTTGAGAGAGGGTTGCATTCTGTCATGCAAAATATGTTCAACAATTCTCTGACATACTTTTTCTTGAGATATAAATATCTAATTTGGATGTTGAGTCACTTCAATTCCTAAGCAATAATCAAGATGTCCCAAATCAGTCATTTCAAAACATTTCTTCAAATATTTCTTTATGGATGCTATGTAATCTTCATTTTTCCATGTCATCAAAAGGACAACTACATATACTACAAGAAATACAATAAATCTTCCAACTTTCTTCACAAACAATGTTGTAGATCATCAAGATTATAATGCTTGAAATTTAGTTTTAGAAAATGCTCGATTAACTTTTCATGGGTGTGTGCAAGAAGTTGAGGGACCTTTTAGATGCAATGGTAGAATGAAGTCAATCACGCTTGATCCATAAAATAGAAATCATCCCAAGCAAT
>LPNX010403594.1:3363-30863 GCA_001517045.1 Pseudotsuga menziesii
AAAGGTCAGGATTTCATTTCAAGAATATATCAACAAATGCCCATTTTCTTTGGTAGCGTGGCGCCCCCTTATTTTATAGCAGAACTTGCAAGGGGAAAGCATTATTTTCTTGCAAGGGCATTGGTTTTTCAGTTCATGCATGTAGATGTTGTACTTAATTCTATGAATTCTGTATATTTTGTTTTGAGAGCATATCTAGAAAAGCAGATGAAGTAAATTATCAGTTGGCTATCAGTGGTGTGGCATTGCCTCATTCTCTGAATAACACTGTAGATGGTTGCCTCATTTTCAAATTGGCCTATTCTTTACTTTTTGAAGATCTCAAAGGCCTTGGAATTATTTGATGTTATTGATTTTATCATTGGGATTATTTACCTTTTGTTGTTGACTTGTGTTTTATGTTTGCTATTTTGAGGACCTCCCAGTGCCAAGCAGGGTCATTGAAATGTTTTCATTTCCATATCTTAGACATGTTAATGTTATGTGTTTTTAATTTTTTCTTCACTTTTTTGACTTATTTTAAGTTTTGAAAGTTGAAAATAAGAGGGGCTTCATAGTACAGGAATTTGAGCTGATAGTTAGATGACTGATATTACCGTGTCTTGTTAGTTACATGAATTTTTATGATGTTGAAATGAATATATAAAGAAAAAGTGAGATAGATTTTATTATGCTTTTGGTCTAAGTTAATAGCAATGTTAAGACATGGGTGCTATGGGAAGAATCCCTCCTGCGACAACTTCTTAAAGAGTGCTAGCTCAATGGTACAAGTCTAGAGACATAAACCTTTGGCCCCTGAATATCATCATTGTCAAACAATAACAACTTCTTAAAGGGTTCTATCTCAATGGTAGAGCGCCTGCCTAATTATAGGCAGGAGGTTGGTGGTTCGATTCCTCCGTGCCCTATCATAAATTTGTGACTACAAAAATGACTAAATTCACATATATACGACTATTAGTAGTTAATTTCTCGTATCTTAGTTGTATTTAGCTTAGTCATTAATATGTTAACATTTATTAGTTTATTTAGTCGTATATTTGGTCATTAATGGTTGCAATCAGTGACTAAATCAGCGACTAAATCAATGATTAACTCAGTGACTAAATCAATGACTAAATCTGTGACTAAATCAATGACCAAATCATTAACTATCAATGACTAAAACAATGACTAAATCATTGACTATCAATGACTAAAGCATTGTCTATCAATGACTAAATCATTGTCTATCAATGACCAAATCAATGACTAAATCAGTGACTAAATCAGTGACTACTAAGTCAAGCTATTAATGACTAGTGAAATACGACTAGCTATAAGATAGTGGTAATTTGCTACTATTAGTCACCGACTCAAAAATAGTCATTTATAGCCTGATTTTAGTCATTTTTTTAGTCATTAATTTCTCATTTTCTACTAGTGTAATTTCACGAAACCTTCATATTTCTATTAGAAGTGGAATTATGTAAGTGGTAGAGCTTTCATATTCATGGGTGCCCTAGTTAGATCCGACTTTGTATTTTGGTACCCATGTTGATATTCCTCCTCTAGGTTCAGGAGTCCCTTATAGTTAGGCCATGTCCTCTGAGCAAGAGCTTCATACTTCTATTAAAATTTATGCTGGACATTTCCCACAGGGACTCACTTGTATATCAAGTTGTAATTGAATTTCATGTGTTTTGATTTCCTTATTGACCTTTATGATGTCTCCCTGCTTCAGATTTATTGACCTTTATGCCGGCTCTCAACCCTAACCAAGCAGATCCTTTTACATATCCTTTGCATCTTGATCACCCCTTACCAGGAGGAGATGTTCCCCTAGGTGTCCTTATCTTGCACATGCTTCCTTGCATCGAGCACAGGTTTGTTTCACTATTTCAAACTAGTTTTATTGACTGTGACACTCGTCTCCTCCTAGATGTATACTATAAGCACTTTTATTCTTTTTCAATATTTTCAAATCTGAAAATGTTAAAAAATAAACATAAAAAGTCGGGTGGGAAATGATACTATATTTGGCAGCTGTCAATTCATGTCGCCTTCAAACAGAGTACTGTATATCACATCCATTGGTTAAGTTGTTAGTATGAATTTAGGAGTTGTACTCATTACTCTGAGTTTTATCCACCGACTAGTTATGATTCCAGTCCCTATGGAGCCTCTGTCGAAGCCTCATGTGTCACAAAGTTGTCCTGGTTCGCATGTCGAGTCTATGTTGTCTATGTTCAGTCACCATTTTCCTTATGATCTTGTTCAAAGGAAGTTTATCTTGAGTTGGCCATTCCTCAGTTATCTTGAATTTGCATGTTAGTAATTCCTGGGACAATTACTGGTTCGTGCACATCTTTTTTGTTCGATTTCTTCCACATTGAACAACTTTGCTGAGTACCTCATGTTGGTTTATGGGGGATGCCCTAATGCCCTCCTAATTCCAGTGGATTCCATTCCATCGAATTCAGATCATTTAATCTAGAATAGGAATCTAGAGTCCATTTGAGTGCCTTGAGACTTATAGTCATCAGTGGTAGGTTCTCTCGTCATCGACTATTTTGGGAATACATCAATGCCCCCTGATCGATGAATTATTTCAAGTGTTCGACCTCAACACATATATTCACACTTGGTAGATTACACTATGCACCTTGATTTCCATTATCATTATCGGTGGGATATCTCGCATCTATTAACGGTATAGATCAATGACCGGTAATCAGATGATGGACCATCATGTTTGACCTTGACACCTTTATTTGCGCAATGGGACATGTACTTGAAGCGGTTTGTGTAGAAGACCTACGAGCTTGGTGGCATTCCACATATGCTACCTTTTTTATCGTTCCAGTATTTATGAGATGTCAGATCTCATGACCAGATTCCAGTATATTACTAGATATCTTCATCCATTATGGAGATCTTGTTCTTTATATATTGTACGCGACGATGACTACACATGGCATTTGTATATCATGCCTATTCATGGCCATTGTACTATTATGTATCCAGGACTGCTACATGTATATTTGCAGTCACATGCAAATATTTATTATTGTATCGTATTAATGAGTGGTTGGTTCTTCCACCTGGGTCTTCATTACTCTACTTCTAGGATGGATATAATGTATTTTGGCCATCATGTTACCCCTCTAACCTCACACATTAGGGGGCATCTATTATAGCTAATTTTATCACACTTGGTATTTACAATCTTTATGGCCTTCCATGTCCCTCTGCATACTCCTTGGACCCCCTTTTTCTCAAATTATACTTTGATGTCGCAAGAAATTCCCCCAAAAACACATGTTTATGTGTATACACTACTTTTAAAGCAATATTCGCGTGTACATGTAGCTTTTGAGCCAAAACCTGTGTACATCAGGAAATGTGCATGAAGACAAAAAAATTTGGAGTTTTCCTCATAGAGTCTAGAATAACTTGACTCTTGGCCTTCCATATTCCTTGAGAACGCTCGAACTTGACCCTCCTTTGCCTATTTCGAGGGCTATATATTGAGCCTCTTGGATGCATTTAAGGAGGAGAATTTGGAGAGCAAGGAAACTATAGTTCATTGTTTCCTCACTTATTTATGGTTGAGTCTGCATCCCTTTGTCCCTTTAGAGTACATAGCACTGCTCTTCCCAAGCTTGCCTTTTCTTTATAATTTTTCCACTGTGATGGAGGATTGAAGTGGTGCAGGACCCTTTGGAGGAATCATTTTCTCCGGTTCGAAGAAGTGCCAACAGAGTTTTCCACTGTTCTATATTCATTTTTATTAATAGAAATATCCATTTCTTTTCCAATACATGTGCATAACTATGAATATTTTGTCCATGGATGTATTTATTTGCTTATAAATGATGGTTTATATATGGTGGAGTAGGCCTAACACTTTGATATATAACATTCTTGTCTTGTTTTCTGTTGTTGAGAGCGAATTGGGAATACAAGCATGCTGGAAAAGCTCAACGGGGATCTACATCAACCATATGGAATAAGGTACGCTTCACACCCCTTAGTGTTAGATGTCTTTATTTCTCTTGTATATTGGAATGGATTGATTTCTGGTGTCATTCAGTATGTTGTGGTACACCCCAAGCCATAGGAAGATTCTCTTCGTAACAACTAGTGTCAAGAGTTATGCCAGTATCATCTAAAATGAAGCTTCATCTGACAAGGCCAAAGTAATTTAAGTGAATTTTTTTATAGAATATATGCTTCAAATGAACTATTGCATCCATCAGAACAAAACACCCCACAATAAATAAACAATAACTTCAACAAGCTCATAAATACCCTAAAAATCACATCGTGGATTGCAAACATCATTGCATAACAACCCAAAGATCCATTTGAGATGACCGCGTGCTTCTTTCTCAAGAGTGAAAACACTTCTCAGTGCTAATCCTCTGCAAATTATGATCGACTATTGCATCAGAAGTCTCAGTACACCTGGATATCATATAACTTCCTACTTCATTTGATTATTTCTCAACTCTACATCATAATTACTCCAATTCTGCCAATTTCTTGGTGATGAATTTGCACATAACCAATCACACAGGCTTGCAATACTCGGAGTCTAACATCCTCCAGAAATACTAGATTAAATATAAATCTTCTACCCCAACCCACTTTCCACTGAAATTTTAAGAATATAGACTCATTTAAAGCAATGCACTGTATTCACATCAAATTTCACAAAATGTACGAGTTTTTCCTCAATTTTTTGAAATTATATAAATCACACAAAACCGGGAACTTTGACCTATTTTCCGCAGGATGCCAAGAACGCATACTTATTTAATGTTAAAGCTAACATTGTGTAATGTTTTCTCCCTCAAATTTCATAAGCTGCAACAGTTTTGAATGAGATAATTCGAAAAGATACTTTAAATTGCACTCTAACCTATTTTTCATTCATATTTAAGGATATAGACTTGTTGTGGACTGTCTTCCCATAAAATTGCACGTTGGACTGTGTATAAATACCAACCAAATCGCCAATATTTTCTGGAAATTTGATTATGTTGCTGGAAATACTCACCTCCTACAGATAGGAGTTGTTTCCCTAGTTTGAATCCTTCACAACTAGAACAAATGAGTAATAACAATAAAGATAACTTTTGCTAAGATAAAAAAAATGTTTGGATTCATACAACTAGAACAAATGAGTAATAACAATAAAGATAACTTTCACCTGCAATACAGTGTGATTCTCCAGCCTTCCATAATGCTATATCTCCACAACTTACTTGCAAAAACACATCACAAAGCACATAAGATCAAAAGTACCAAAAGAAATATATTATCCTATATCAAAGAATAAGGAGTTTGATAATAAAACTAGTGATTGAAACACAATGAGAATAATGGGAAAGAAACTTTTATTGCATAGTCAAATAATGAGAAAGATTACAACCATTACGCCTTAGTGTTGATATGTCTCATCACATGCCAAGTCTTGTCCTCAAAGCTTCAACTTGTCTTCTATATGCTCACTCTAGTTTTGGCTAAAACTTTGGTGCAACAGCATAACTTTACTCTCCCTACCCATGGGGGATGAACTGATACTTATAGCCCTTGGGAGAATAGGCATGGTTGAGGAAATGGTGGAAGGAAGATCCTACTAGGGGGGATCTTGAGTCCAGGTGATCCACAAGAGTAGGGATGATGGTGCCATGAAGCTTCATGAATATTCTCTTTTTCCTTTTAAAACTCGAGCACTACTCTTTTTCTCTAGAGACAGAGTGTTACCAGGGCTGCATTGCTTATTGCTCAAAGGGATTAGGAGGTGGCATCGCTCATTGTCAATTGACAAGTGGCGTTACTAAAAGGGGTAACACTTATTTTATAAAGGGAAAAGGTGTTGTTGGACACAAGTATGAAAATATGAATCTTGGCCAAGGTCTAACTTCACATTTTGAGGATTTGAGGCAATTTATCATGTTTTGTATCTCATTACATGGTCATGACAAGAATTGTGTGTAAACAAATTCCCCCCAAAGCATGAGGATAGAGGAATAGGATAGATGAAAGCTTTGCAAGAATAAGTTATCGCTTCGAGGCAAGAAATCGCTTGATCGAAGATCATCATCAATATAAATTTTTTTTAATACATCAATACTTTGACTCATATCCAAATGACTCCATATCATGGATGCATACCAATACAAGGAAGACCCATGAGAGGAATGAATAATCATGGCTACTAGAATACAATGCAGACCCATGTGAAAGAGACTCAAACTTGGACATAGCTACCATACATACAATGTAGATCTATGTCATATGGACGCAAAATTGAGCACAACCATGACAATACAAATGTGGATCTAGGAATCATACAAATACTCCATCGCAACTTGGGGAAAGCAATGAGCGCTTAATAGATACCTAGGGTCTTCGTCTTGTCATCCATAAAGTACGATTCTATCCATGCGATTACAAGGTCTTGATGTCAAACATGGTAGAAACCACTTGATTACCACTCAATGCTGAGAACCATTAACAAGTGCAAGGGAGATCACCATTGATGTTGATGATTCCCAAGGTACCCTAGTACAATCGCTCCAGTGTGAATAGATGATCTGATGTTGAACACTTAGTTGAATATTTCGATCAAAGTTCAATGATGTAAATCTATGTCTAAAGAGAGATGATATGTCATTTATGCATACAGATCTCAAGGTACTCATTGTTTGTTTCTAAGACTAATTCCTGAATGATGATTTGAAGTCAACGAAATAGTCTTGTCAAAGGAGGTCCATGATGAATCCCACATCGACGACACAAAAATCGAAACAAATTTATGGAATTTTGAGTATGACGTAACCATAGGATTGACTCAAAGATAAATGATACAAAAGTTTGACTATAGATGCAAACTCTCAATATGAATTCCATTTTAACATCGAGCAACACGATCGAAGACTTTGTAGCATTGACTTGACCAAGAGGATACCAATACATAATGCGACGGTTGACGATGCATTCTTTGAAAGTATCAAAGGAATAAAATGACTCATGAAAGTGGATCGACTTGGAAGCAAGATGAATACCCAATTGAATTAATGAAATGTAGACAAGTTCCATATTCAAAGGTGACTAATAAGTGCCATTATTGCAAATGAAATAGTTCCCTTCCCTTAATTTCCCCATCATGATTGATTAGTTCCTCTTTTCATTTTTACGAGTTCAAAGAGGGTAACAAACACTCATTGTAGCTTATCCTAAGATAATTCCATTATTATATGTTTCATGAACCTGAGAAAGGAGGGGTTTGTCCCCAAAAAGAGGGTCTCTCAATGTTTAATTCAACGAGTCCATTGAAAGTTAACTCGGTATCATTCATGTTTAGAGAGTCTGAATGAAAACGGAAGAAGAATCCAAGATGGTCCTTTTTCGTATGATTTAGTCCCTAGGGCCGGAAAAAGTATAAAATAATTCCCAAGAGAACTCTTATAGTTGAGATCAACGAGAGTATTCATTTTTTGTAATTAGTCAATCCAAACCGAAAAAGGGGTAAACGCCCGTTGAAAAGACGACTCTTCAAGTACTTTTACGAGTGTGAAGAATACAAGTTTGCTCAATGATCTTTTCACATTTAAGGAGTCTGAAAATAGATTAAAGAAGACTCCATTAGGGTTTCTTTTCACAAAGAAGGAGTTTAACGAGTCTGAAAAGAAGCGAAAGTTGACCAAGAAATTTGGTACTGGGTTTAAAGAGCACGACCAAAATTTTGAAATTAGCGCTCAAGGACTTTTTCCAATTTACGAAAGTGCGAAAAATTCCCAAAAACACTCTCTCATAACCAAAACCTTTTAACTCTCATCCCCGCAAACCTTTTGAAAAGACTATTAGACCTCCAAAAAATTTAAAAAACAAGTTTTTAATGACTATGTAAAAGGGAATTTATTAATAAAATAATTAAAATGATTAAAATAATACAATAAACCTTAAAAAAATTCATATAAAAACCAATTAATAGTAAAAAGAACTTACCATTTCACTATTTACCAAGTTGGAGAGCTATTTGGAGCCATTTGTGTGCAAACTTCCGACAAGGATTCCAAAGTCATCAGCCAGTTATTTTTCGATCCGTCAGCTCCAGGTAAGAGCCAAACCCAATCCTAACATTTCTATGGTGCAGTTTTTTCATTCCATGCGAGTTTCTTAGGGTTTTTAGATTTTTACCCTAGGGTAAAAAAATACCGCAGGGTAATGCTCTTTCCCCTTTCGGGACAGCTAACACCAGGATTTTTATGTCTAAAAGTGCGGTGCCACTACTCTTTCTCAAAGATACAAGGGCGATGCTGTAGGCTTCCCTAAAATGCACAATTCCCAAGCCAAAATAAAGATTTTAAATTATTTTTGATGGTTGGAATTGTGTTCTAATAGTTCAAATTTGATTTTTGGAAGGTTGCCTTGGAAAAAATGGTTGTCTAGAAGGAGAGGAAACATGAAGATGATGTGTAACACTCCGGTTTTGACCCCATTCCATTAGATGTATATGATGTAAATATTGTAAATAATCATGGTGTGGAGCTAAAGGCCAAGGCCCCACCATTGATCAGTTATGCTATGTTTCGGGATTTAAATTTGTCACCGATTGTATATCGGGGCATGCGGCATACGTTTTGAGTTATCCTCATTTAAATATGCATCTATAATTAAAATAAACACAACCAGCTATGGTCGCAGTAACTAAATCGAAAGGGGCATGATTTTCACAAGGATAAGGGTGGGGAAATTGTTAAACCATAGCCAATGAGAGAAAACCCATGTGTCTTCTTCCCTTTTCTTATTCCAACCACCTTCATTAAGAAAAGCTGCTGGTGGTTGAGGTAGTTATTGTTTGGGAGTGGGTGTGGCAGGACTGTCAGCCCATGCCTCCATGCACACTCCACCATGGTTGAATTCAGAATGGAGGAAAAACCTTCATGCACTCTTCACTCACGCAGGGCGATTTACCACTCTTCCCACGACTATGCAAATGCTCACGCCCTTGCACTTCGCGTCCCCTCCATTGTTGTGCATTCTCACGCAGAGGGATTCTTTCCCGTTTTTTGTCTTCACGCACAGGATTTTGCTGGATTTACCCATGCAGTAGTTTTCTTCTATGGATTTGTGAATAGTGTGGCCCTATCCTTTACTCACGGGCTGATTCATGGGTTCTGCATTGTGGTTGTTCACGCATAGGTCGTGAGACTATAAATTTGTCCCCATTGTGGTCTACGTACGTTTTTCCCAGCAGCATTGGTTGTGCAAAATGGGTCGTTGTTCCCCACGTCATTGGTAATATGTATGCTGATGCGTTTTGGAGCTGTGGTGTTTCCCCCTGTTGGAATTGTGTTTGCTGTTGTGTTTGGGACTGTGTAATTCGCTAGGGAGTCTTTTCCTTGTTTAAGCTAGGATAGCTAATTGATTGCATACGCACAATGGTTGGTCTTCGAACTGTATTGGGAGCAAGGATGGGGGCTTGGTTTGCTTGATAAACCTAGTGGCTGGAAACCACATAGATAGAGCTAGATGGTTGGCCTTCTTCTCCATCACCCTTGAATAGCACTGGAAAGGAATGCAGGGCCTGAGGGACTGTGTAGTAGAGAAGGGACTGATTCCTTGTGTTGGGTGTGTTTGGGTGTCTTAGAGGTCAGGCTAGTTCTAGTGTAGGTGTTCTTTGCTCTGTTATGAGCTCATCAGCTTAGCATTTAGCCTTTCCCACTCCTTAATGGCCTGATAAACCCAACTGTGTTGGCTTGGCTGTGTTCTGTATATCCCTGGCTATGTGTAAGCCTGCTAGTTCCCTTATTCCTTGGAGAATCATGCCTAGCTCGGGGGTGGCAGCGTTGCTGAGAGATTAAGGAGCACACTGGCCTATGGTTGGGTGGAACGTTGCAGCAACGTAGCTGGTTGTGGATCGAATTCATCATAAGATAAGTGATTTGTCCATTTTACTTTTGCAACTATAAATTCCGTTAATGAAAATGATGAACATGTTGGATGAATGCTTGTGTGAATGCATGTTGTTTCCACTGTGCATGATAATTAACTATAGCTATGTATGATAAACAATTGCCTTTGTGCATGTTTTACTTCAATGCATTTTCTTTCAGCATTCAGTTTCAGCAATTTTATGCATGTACATGTTCATGGGGCTCTTACCCTGGGTGGTTTAAGCCACGGGTCGCGTCCTCTTCACCGGTCGGAGGCATGGGGACATGACATGATGATATCAAGGATGGAGCAGATGTTGTCTCTATATACACTCTACAGGGTTGTGGCCTCCTAAATTTTTTCCATGATCTAAGCATGAGGTCTCATGTGAGATTGTTGGAGTATATACTAAGAATGTGGAACCCAGAGCAACAATATTTCAAAGTCTGGGACCACGTTCTTACCGTGGAAGTATAATACATATACTTCCTCACAGATTTATCCAGGCCCAGGGATCCTATCTCATTGACAATTCCTCAGAGATGAGGTATCACCACACAAGAGATCATAGATCGTCATTGATTTCTCGATACACAGATGTCTGGGGAGAAGATCCCAATTAAAGAGGTTATGGGTTTTCCTTGTCGCATAGTTCTTTTCACCATGCAATGAATTTCAGGGAGCCGAGGGGCTCATCAGGATTCTCAAAAACACATGCTCTATGATTTGGAGGATATGGCACCTAGAGTCTTTAACTGGGTTGAGGCTTTACTGAGCACTTTCAAGGAGCAGCTGACTAAGTGTCGATAGGGAGAGTTGAAACAATTCGGTTATGGTACCATCTTGGAATCCTTATTCTTCGAGATGGTACCTCATCTGAGGCTGCATGTAGCTTTCACTGAGCTGAGATCATGAGACCCTCGCATGCTGCGGTGGGTAGAGATCATGGCCCACACTGGTGGCGACATGTCCAAAGTCAAGTATGGGAGCACTTATTTTCCACAGGGGTTTCACTAATGAGGCAATATCATATCACATCCATTCATATTGGGGATTTGAATAGTCCTAAAAACCTCCAAAATATATTAGCCCATATTAAAGGGTCAAGGGGGATTTGAATAGACCTTATGTTTCTGAGCACGAGTGTAAATATTTTTTGGTTTAGGAGGTAATTGCTACATGACATTCCTTTCTCTAATGATTTTTCATTTGATATTTCTTCTAAATCCCCTGCTGTTCTAGGAGTTGCTACAACCTTGTCTTCAACTTCAGCGAGTTGCTCCTTTTGATTATTCTTTGCAATTTTCTCTATAGCAAGTTCCTCTTTTGCATGTGATCCTTCAACCACCTGCTTTGCTTCCACTTCATCTTTTCTTGACTTGGAGTCTCTTATTTATCTTGAATTTGATTTATGGAACTAGAAACAACTCTTTTTGTGTTGAAGGAATTTTTTCCTCTTTACCGTTTTCAACTTTTTGATCCTCTAAGGTTTTTGTTTTCTTAAATTCAAATCTTGACCAAAAGAGAAATGTTACCAGGTTCAATTCCTCTTCCTTAATTTTTTAAGAACAATTAATTTAATCAACCCATGATGGAAAATACTATGGCTAGTATGGTTTGGATAATTTCGAAGCCTGGTTTCCATTTTAGACAATATTTTCAATAGGCAAAAGGCCCATTGAGCTTTGACACACCTGCAACATGTAAAAGGAACCTGAGATGATACTTGTAGACCGTGGAAAATATTCCTTCAGAATTTATATATTGTTATACGATACTCAACACTTCCCCCCATTCCTCTTTAAGGATTTTTTGATGAGTTCCTTTGCCCCAATCTAGACCATCATGTCCTGGCAAGAGAAACATGTTCAAATTGTCTTCAAATGGAAATTTATTGAACCATTGATTTCCTTCAGTAGAAAATCCAATTGCTACTGCAATGGAGGCTTATGGTACTTCAAAGCTTAAGCTTTTAAAGTCCACATACGATCCTATAAACTTACATGAGAATTGTTGTGTAACCTCCACATTGTACCCTCTGATCTTATCGAAGAAGGAAAACCACCCTGCATCCATTAGCATATTTATGCACTGGGGATGCTCTTCATCGCACTGAGTATTGATAGGCTCGAACCTATGCAACTTGCTACTCATCTTCTTCATCTCGATGACCGATGACTAGAGAGAACACTTGCTGAAAATTTACAAACTAAAACAAACTCGATAGTGTAGTATCTCTAGATGGCATAAAATATTGTATATGAGTTTAAATAAATCAATGTTTATCTTCATAAATGTAAAACCATGGCACAATGATTTAGGATATTTTGAAATTGGGGATGGAATCATGATGATACGAAGGATAAGTACTTTGAGCGTTCATGACTAAGAACCCACTTCAAAATATAATTACTTCACATCATGACCTGATTAACTACGATTTTTCAAAATTTTGCCATTTGTGACATTTCGATGGCGCAAATCTATACAACTCCTTTACAAACCACTACTAGAATGTTTCGAGTTTGAAAACTTCATCAACTTTGGAGAAATCTTCAATGAATATGGGAGTCGAGTGTTTAGAAAGAGGGATTCCCTCACAATCGAGGCAGTAAAAAAAGTGGATATCTTTGCATAAATATATTCCATTATCATATGAAATATACGATACGCCACAAGATTCTCGATTCTCGATACTGACAAAACACAAAATCACTCATTAAACCTCGTCTTGGATTTGATCAGGCTACTTTGATTTTGGAGCAATCAAAACACATGATCACTCACTTAGACCTTCAACCACCCAGGAAAAATGAAATGCAACATTAATCCAAGACAAAAGAATAATGGCCATAATAATATGTTTGTTATGATAACACGACCATGTTGACATGACAGAGGCCAAGTGTCTACCGAGACCACCCACTATAAATTACGAGGATATCTTATAAATAAAAAATTTACAAAACATCTCACAAATGACTCCCATGACAACACATTCACTAACATAACTGGGGACAAGTTGTTGGACTCACGATTGTTGGTAGACCAAAACCCGTAGGTGTTAATATCCGCCACAATCTCCAAAGTTAGGATGTTGGGAGGCGATTAGTCCATGTCACGAAACTCACGGGGAGTGATGAATGCAATGTCCAACAATAAGAATCCCCCCCAACACGAGCCGTGTGAGTTTCAAACCCTTGAGCGGTTGCTCTGAGACCATTTGTTGGACTCACGATTGTCGTTAGACCAAAAACATGTAGGTGTTAATCTCCACCACAATCACCAAAGTTAGGATCTCGGGAGGTGACTATTCGATTCCACAAAACTCACGGGGAGCATTGAACCCAATGTCCAACACAAGTGTCCACCAAGACCCCATGCTCTAGTTTACGAAGAAATTTTATAGAAAAAACTTTAAAAAATGTTGCACTTCAAAAAACAAATTCCTTGACTTCCGTGTAGGTGGATTAAAATGTTCAAAATGACACCAAGATGTCACAGACATAATAAAACTAAACTTAATTCATTATGTGTGTGTGTGTTTATTTAAATTTTTTTATTTTACCATCATAGATCCATCTTAAAAAAAGATCTACCAAGGGCCTAAAGAGATCAAATCTTTTTAACCGTAAACCCTTTTTTTAGAGTGGAAATGTTGAGGAAATGTGAAAGAAATGTTTATGGATTTAATTTGTAGTTTTATTTATGTAATTCTAAAAAATATTTCAAATCTCTATATATACTTCTAAACAATATTTTAAATCTAATTTAAGGAGATATATTATGTTTTATAACATTTTATTTTTATAAGAGAATTTTTTTTTAAAACAACACATTTTATGCAATTAAAAAAACATGATTTTTATTATATATTTTCCCAACTATCAATTTTGATACTTTTTATTATATAAAATTTCTTAAATATTAAATAAAACTAAATTGAATTCATTAAATTAATAAAATTAAAATCAATTTAATAAAAACACTTTTAAATAACTTTATAAAGAAAAAACAACATTTTTACCTTAATATATCAATTTTAATTTTACGAGATTAAAACAACCTATATATATTTTCATTCCAATATATCAACACCTTTTTTTATTGAATAATTTTAAAAGATTAAAAAAAATTTAATTTTAAAATTTTTCTTTTCGTTCGAATATATTAACACCTTTTTTTCTATATTTAGATTACATAGAAACTTAACAAAAGCATCAAAAATTGAATTTAAAGATTAACAATCAATTTAATGAATTGATTTTAATAAAATCATTAAAAAAAAATTTAATTGTAATGGATCAATTTTAAATAACTTAAAAAAAAGGAAATAACATTTTTAACTTAATATATCAAAGTTAATTTAATTTTTTTTTACTTAATACATTAAATTTGACTTTAAAAGATTATACGACTTTTTTTAAGATACCAGACTTCATTTTAAGAGATTATAAACACTTTTTAAAGGACATAAATGAGCATCCATATTTTTTTAAATTCACAAAAAAACGATATAATTCAAGGATATAAATGAAAGGGGCAACCATCAACGTTTTTTTTTATATAAACAAAAATGAACATAGTTTGTTTTTGGAATAAAAGACTTGAACATAGTTTGTTCTTGGAATAAAAAAGTGCTATTTTACTAAAAAAGATAGTAATTACTCTCATAATGAGAAATGACGACAATGAAGGTGAATTCAATGACAACGATAACAAAAAATAAAACCATGAATAAAAAAAAAACCACAATATTTATACAAAGAAAAAAATTAGAAGAATGAAAAAGAAGTTAGGTCCAAATCATAAACTATTAAATATGTTTTAAAAAAAACCATAACCTGGGTTATATAGTTTGATGTGTTGGGGTTGGTGATGAGAAACCTTGTCTAGGTTATATAGTTTGATTTGTTGGGGTAGGTGATGAGACACCTTGTCCAGTTTTACCTATATTAGCTATTAAGGAAAAGAAAATTATGTCATATCACCACCCATACCTGTCATGTTGTACATCAGTTCTCCAAATTCCAACTCTCTCTTTAACCCCAACAATTTATTACGACTCCTAATACAGAGGAAAAATTTAAAAAATGAGAATTGTGTTGATGTATTTGTAACTTCGGAAGATATTCTGTTGTATATTATCATTGTATGTTGTTATACCCCTATCGACGATGTGTGTTACCCCTTTATGGGATATCTAACCTTGAGGTACAACCTCCGTTGTAAGTTGGGGAAATAGTCCCCAGTGTAACATCATGTAATATGTAATTGTGGTCTCTCTAGGAGAAGTGGGCCCCATGTGAGATGACATGTAGGCTCGGGTCTTATATTTGGCCAGTGACTTGAAAGGGTATAAATAAGGAGATACTCTCCCTCATTTATATACTCCACACACACTCTCTAAGGCGTTAGAGAGAGAGAGAGAATCATAGGAGGAGAGAAAGATAATTGCTAAACATTTCTTATTACTGCTTTTGATCATCTTACTATTCTGAAGAAGTTTGCAGGCTTTTCTCCTTTATGGTTTCCTCGATGAAAATATTTTTGTCTTGTGCATCTTTTACATCTTATGCATTTTGATGTACTTGTTATTCTTTCAGATAAATATCCTAGATAATCTAATCAGATCTTAAGAACATCTAACATGGTATCAAAGCCTCTCTGAAAGAAGGCACTGTGTGTTGATGTATATGTAACTTCAGAATGTATTCACTTGTATTTCTTATGTATTGTAACCCGATGTTTATTCCAGGACGTATTTGTAATTTACTTGAGTCATTCCATGCCCCGATGTTCCTATCGGGAGGTTCTATAATCTAAACAAGTCATGTCAAGTTATTGTGGGTAACCCTCCTATTGATAAAGGGTTAAATTTCCCACAGTTTCAGGGCACTAGGGTTATTAGACTCTCCTAGAGAAGCTGGCCCTAGTAGGGTTTAATCATGTCAGGAATTAGTATAAATAGAGAGCTAGACTCTCTATTTAGAACACACTCACTCACACTCAATTGTAGCACATAGTTGAGGAATAAGAAGACACTGGGGCAAGGAAGAAAGAGGTTACTGTTGTCAGGAGATCATCTTACTATTTTGGGGTTTTACTTTTGGTGTTGATTCTATCTCTGAGGAAGTTGCAGGGTTTTCACTGTTTATGGTTTCCCTGAGGAAAAACACTGTGTTCATTGTCTCTTGTGTTTGATTGATGTACTTTTTATTCTCTTATTTAAAGATCCTAACATAATGCTAGCTTAAATGATAAAATCTAACATGGTATCAGAGCTAACCTGAGAAGAAGACATTGTGCAGCTATGGGAACTAGGGATTCCTACTTTGTGGATCTCTCTCCATAGATTTTCGTCAAAAGAAGGTTGGAATAACTCTCCTCCTTAGGGCACATCTTTCTATCGAAGCATAATCCAATTCTAAGGTTTTTCAGTTTTGGACTCGACACTACTGCTGGAAATTAGGGCTTTCCATAGAAGTGGAATTTTTCAGTGAGCCCAGTCCTGGATTGATCTCCTCCTCAAAATTGAAGTTATGGATCAATATCAAAGCATTTGGTTGGACAGAACTCTATAAAAGCAAAACCCTAATCTGCTCCTGAACCATCACTGTAGAATTTCAGCTCCAAATCTAGATATGAGATCTTGAACTGGTAATATCTAAATCTTTTGTATTTCCATTTGACGTTCTCACTTAAGATGTCTCATCATACCAAGCTTGATGAAAAGCTTAAGGAATATGATAACTTTCGAGCCTAGAAGTATAGGATCTCCCTGGTCCTGGAAGAAAATGAGTTGGACTCCTATATCAATGAGGAGGTTCCAATTCCAGAGGGAGATGAGGCTAAGGCCTTACACAAGAAGAAGTTGGTTATGGAAAAGATGATCATTGCTGATTCAATCAAGGATCACCTCATACCACAGGTGTCCTCCATAAAGACACCTAAAGCTATGTTTGATGCCCTAACGAAATTGTTTGAAGGGAAGAACATAAACCGAAAGATGAATCTAAGAAACCAATTGAAGAATCTAAAGATCCATAATGCTGAGACCACCCAGTCTTACTTTACAAGGGTCTCTCAGATTAAGGAACATCTAGAAGCAGTAGATGAAGAAGTGGAGAATGAAGAGATTGTGATGACCACCATGAATAGTGTCCCTAGATCATGAGACTCCTTTATTCAAGGGATATGTGCCAGAAAGAAGTTATTCAAGTTCAGTAGACTATGGGAAGAATGCTCTCAAGAAGAATCTTAGATAGCAGCTCGAGAAGAAAATAAGGGAAGTGAAGATAAAGCCCTCACATTTCATTCTAAGAAAAGCAAAAGAAGTTCTCGTCACTCCAGAGGTAAGCATTTCTCTAAAACTAACTCTAGAAAAGACTTGTCTAGAAGCAGATGTTATACATGTGATGAAGTAGGACACTTAGCAAAATATTTTCCTAAAAGACAAAATAAGAAAAATGGAAACAAGAGAAGACATCGTGCTCATGCTGCAGAGGATGATGAACCATCCAAGAAGAGAACCAGATATGAAAGTGAAGACTCTTCAAGTGATGAAGAATATGTCTTTGATTTCTTCTCTCACGGGAAACATTACTCATGGAAGCAATGATTGGCTTATAGATAGTGGGGCTTCCAAACATATGTCAGGATTCAAAGAATCCTTTGTAAAACTTTTAGAACATGAATCATCTCACGAGGTGAAACTTGGAGATGACTACCAATATTCAATAAAAGGTAGTGGGGAATCCTCCTATAAGCTAGAATCTGGAAAGTCTATGAAGATGCAAGATGTATTGTTTGTACCAGGACTCAAGAAGAACCTTATCTCCATATCTGCATTAGATGCAAAAGGCACGAGGGTTGCATTTATAGATGGCTAGGTTATCATGTGGCCAAAGGGAAAGGCTATTAATGATGCAGTAGTGATTGGGGAACAAGAAGGAGGTTTATACAAATTGAAGGGCCATCCAAAACAATCCTTGTTCCATGACACAGTAGAGCCAAATGAACTTTGGCATAGAAGCCTTGCACATGTGCATTACAGAGCATTGCCACTTGCAAGCAAAGTTCTTGAAGGTCTTCCATAAATTCAAGCAAAACATGATGGGGTCTGCAAAGGATGTGCAAAAGGAAAGAATACAAAGAAGAAATTTCCAAGTAGTGAAATCAAAGTAAAAGGAATCTTGGAAATCATCCACTCCGATGTATGCGGTCCGATGTCATCAAGCTCACTAAGTGGGTATGTATATTATGTTTCTTATATTGATGACTTTTCTACGAAGACATGGATTTACTTCATGAAGAACAAAGATGAAGTATTCAACAAATTCAAGGAATTCAAAGCCTTGATCGAGAATCACACAGAAAAGAAGATCAAGACTTTTCGATCAGATAATGGCAGAGAATTCACATCAAATGAATTTAAAGAGTTATGCAAAGACTCGGGGATTAAGAGAGAGTTGTTCAATCCTTATAATCCACAACAAAATGGGATTGTAGAAAGGAAGAACAGAACTATCATGGAAGTTGCAAGAGCTATGCTTCATGATCAAGATCTTCCTATGCATCTTTGGGCAGAAGCTGCAAGAACAACGGTGTATGTATAGAACTGTACTCCACACAAAGTACTCGAGAACAAGACTCCTGAAGAAGTCTTCTTTGGCAAGAAACCAGAACTCAGCCATCTCAGAATATTCAGCTGTCCAGTGTACATACACATTCCAAAAGAGAAGAGGACTAAATTAGATCCTTCAGCAAAGAAGGTATATTTGTGGGATACTCTGAAAGCTTAAAGGCTTACAAAATATACTTCCTAGGATTCAAGAAGATCAACATCAGCAGCGATGTGACATTTGATGAAGACTCAGCTTACAACAAATCCAGAAAGAGACCTGCCGAAGAACCTGTAGAAGCAGAAGCACCCAGAATTCATGATACAACCATGAATGAAAAAGCTCAAGAAGAAGATCGAGAATTTGAAGAACCTCAAGAACTTGTAGATCCACCTCTAGAGAAGAATCCTCATAAGAGGAAACCTACTTGGGTACGAGAAGCTATCCAAGGTGCAGAAAGATATGCGGCTCCATAAGAGAATCACAGAGAAAGAAAGAGGACCAGATCCTACTCCGGGTATGTAGCATTACTATGTGGTTTCATCGATAAAGAACCTTCGAATTATGAAGAAGCGACAAAATGGAAAGAATGGAAGGATGCTATGATCAAAGAGTATCAATTGATCATGAATAATGATGTTTGGGATGTTGTCCCAAGACCAGAAGGGAAGTCAGTTGTAACTTCCAAATGGATCTACAAGATCAAGCATGCTGCAGATGGTAGCATAGAAAAATATAAAGCAAGATTTGTTGCTCGTGGTTTCTCTCAGAAAGAAGGAATAGATTATGAATAAACCTTTGCACCTATAGCCAAATACACTTCCATTAGATCAGTACTTTCTCTGGCTGCAGTAATGAAATGGAAGATACACCAAATGGATGTCAAGACTTCTTTCTTGAATGGTGTAGTAGAAGAGGAAATGTATGTGGAGCAGCCACTCAGTTTTGAGACACATGACAGGGAGTCTCATGTATGTAGATTGAAGAAAGCCCTGTACGGTTTGAAATAGGCACCCAAGACATGGTACTACAGAATTGATAGCTTTCTATCCAGTTTGGGATTTACCAAGAGTAAGGAAGATTCCAACCTTTACTACAAGGTTGAAGATGGCAACCAAGTGATGCTCCTACTGTATGTAGATGATCTGTTTGTAACAGGTATGGATGGGTTCATTACTGATACGAAGAGAAATCTTGTTGTCGTGTTTGAAATGAAGGACTTGGGTATGATGCATTATTTTATAGGTATGGAGGTGTGGCAGAGTGCAGATGGGATTTCCCTAGGACAAGGGGAATATATGGTAGAGATTCTGAAGAGATTTGGGATGATGGATTGCAAGGCCATGAAAACACCTATGGCATCGAACCTGAAGCTATCGAGTGATGCTTCATCAAAAGTGGTTGATGCTACGATGTATCATCAGATGATTTGGTGCTTGATGTACCTGACAAACACGAGACCAGATATTTGCTTTGCTGTGAACACCTTGAGCTAGTTCTTGACAGATCCGAGACATGTTCAATTGATTGCTACAAAGCATATTCTGAGGTACCTGAGGGGTACAGTTGATTATGGGCTCAAGTATGATGCGAATTAGAAGATTAACCTGGAGGGTTATGTTGATTCATATTGGGAAGGTAGTTCCATCGATAGGAAGAGCACTTCAGGATGCTGTTTCAGTATGGGATCAGGTGTGATCTCTTGGTTTAACAGGAAGCAATCCTGTGTGGCACTGAGTATAGATGAAGCAGAGTATGTCATAGCTTTTTCAACTAGTTGTGAGTTAGTATGCCTGAGAGATCTACTATCTGACTTATTTGATCTCCAGATGGATGCTACTTGTATATATTGTGACAAACAGACTTGTGTGAAGTTGTCGGATAACCCGGTGTTCCATGACAAGTCGAAGAATATCGAGATCAAGTATCACTATATCAGGAATATGGTGCAGAGGGGAGCAGTGAAGCTCCAGTATGTTGTGACAGATGAACAGATAGATGATGTGTTGATGAAGCCATTGGATAGAGTGAAGTTTGAGTACTTCAGGGATAAGCCTGGTGTTCTCCAGATTGAGGTCCCTTCCAAGGGAAGTGACGAGTCCATAAGCCATTTTGACGAGTAGGTTAGATGTAAGGGCTGAGCCATTTTGTCATGGTGAGAGGATTTTTTTCTTCCATGTGAGATATGAGTGTTGATCCATTCTGATATGACTATAGGATTTGCTCCTACATGATAAGATATAAGGGATATTTCCATTCTTGGAATGGAGCTGCCTACTGAGTTACCAGGAATACTTGATCTAGGACTGAGGGCCTTTCTAATACAATTGTAAGATGTAGTCTTACATGATCAGATGTGAATGCATGGAAATTTTGATGTGATTGAGGAATGTGTTCCCACTTGATCAGATATAAGGTTTGTTGCCATTCTGTCATGGTGAGAGGATTGCTTCCTTCCATGTCAGATGTGAGTACCGACCATTCTGATGTGACTGTAGGATTAGTTCCTACATGATCAGATGTAAGGGTTGCTGCTTTTTTGATGAGTCAAGGTTAGATGTGAGTGCCAACCATTCTGATGTGACTGTAGGATTAGTTCCTACATGATCAAATGTAAGGGATACAACCTTTCTGATGAGTCAAGGTCAAATGTGAGTGTCGACCTTTCTGATGTGATTGTAGGATTGGTTCCTACATGATCAGATGTAAGGGCTACCGCCTTTCTAACAAGTCAAGGTCAGATGTGAGTGCCGACCATTTGGACTTAGGGTCAAATGTAAGGGCTACTGCCATTCTTTGAATGAAGACAACTGGTCAGTTACTAGGAACCCTCAGTCTAGGACTGAGTGCCTTTCTAACGAGTCAAGGTCAGATGTAAGTGCTGTGCCTTTCTGACGAGTCAAGGTTAGATGTGAGTGCTGGCCATTCTGACTTAGGGTTAGATATAAGGGATACCAAAGACCTACAAGGAGGTAGGCCTACAACCAACATGAAAAAGGGCTAGCTTTGTAGAACTTCATGTGACGAGAAGAACCATGAGACAGCACATATGATGATGACCCAGTGACAATCCAGATCGAGCTATGATTTAGATCTAGTTATGATGTCTTCGAGATGATCCAGATCGAGTGATGATCTAGATCTAGCAGTGATGATCTAGATTGAGTAATGATCCAGATCCAGTGATGATGACCCTGTAATGATCCAGATCGAGTGATGATCCAGATCCAGTGATGATGATCCAGATCTAGTGATGATCCAGATATAGATAAAAATGACTTGAATATGAATATGACTTGAAGACGAATATGACAAGAACTTGACGATGACCCATATTATACATAGAAGAAGACTTGTGCTGAAAATTGTGTCGAGAGAATACCTTCCTAGTTAAGAGGGAGTGTTGATGTATATGTAACTTCAGAATGTATTCACTTGTATTTCTTATGTATTCTAACCCGATGTTTATTCTGGGATGTATTTGTAATGTACTTGAGTCATGTCATGCCCCGATGTTCCTATCGGTAGGTTCCATAATGTAAACAAGTCATGTCAAGTTATTGTGGGTAACCCTCCTATTGATCAAGGGTTAAATTTCCCACAGTTCCACGGCACTAGGGTGATTAGACTCTCCTAGAGAAGTCGACCCTCGTAGGGTTTATTCATGTCGAGAATTAGTATAAATAGAGAGCTATCCTCTCTATTTAGAACAAACTCACTCACACTTAGTTGTAGAACATAGCTGAGGAAGAAGAAGACACTGGGGCAAGGAAGAAAGAGGTTACTGTTGTCGGGAGAGCATCTTACTATTTTGGGGTTTTACTTTTGGTGCTGATTTATCTCTGAGGAACTTGTGGGGTTTTCTCCATTTATGGTTTCCCTGAGGAAAAACATTGTGTTCATTGTCTCTTATGTTTGATTGTTGTACTCTCAATTAAAGATCCTAACATAATCCTAGGTTAAATGATAAAATCTAACACTGTTCATCTATGGGAACTAGGGATTCCTAGTTCAAGGTGTTCTCTCCACAGATCATCAAGCAAGAAGGGCTAGGATAACTCACCTCACTATGGTGCATCTATTGGTGGTATCAGTTTCTGAATTAGAGAAGTTTCACTATAAAACCAAAATGCAGCTGTAATGGTAGCTAATGGAAAATAGGGTTGTATGCGTGACAACAAAATTTGAGCCCAAAATTCGACGACAGAATCCAATGACATTCGACGTAAAGTACGGTTGTGTCAAATTTTCAATGATGAAAAGTATTGTACATTCCAAAATTCTTTTGTCATCATGCAGGATCATCAAATTTTTGACTTTATGCCTCATGGGTTTTTTGACAAACATGAGCGTCAGATTTGTGATGATAACCCGTCGGATTTGCGACGTAATCCCATCGGATTTGCAACGTCGTTGGAAGAGAAAGTCGTCGGTGTTTCGATGACAAGTGAAGGTGTTGTCTTCAAACTTGCGACAATAGCATGACACTTTTTGAAGTTGGAAAAAGGATGACTAGGTTCATGTCGTTGGATATCCGACGACCGTCGAAATATAAATATAAGCATTCTTTAACATTCCGACATGTTTTTTTATAGAAGCGGCGGACAATTTGTCGAAATTATTTATTCCTTGACAAATAGTTTGTGGAAATTGTTTATTCCTCGATGAAAGGTTTGCGGAATTGTTTTATTCTTTGATGACCAGTTTTGGGAATTTTATTTTCTTCGACAGACAGTTTGCGGGAATTTTTTATTCTTTGACAAACCACCATTTGAGAAATTTGTGATGCATGGAACTTGATTTTTTAAG
Organism: Pseudotsuga menziesii; assembly: GCA_001517045.1. Lineage (NCBI taxonomy): Eukaryota > Viridiplantae > Streptophyta > Pinopsida > Pinales > Pinaceae > Pseudotsuga > Pseudotsuga menziesii. Next base: position 26,730 of record LPNX010403594.1, read on the forward strand.
ATTGTTGATAGCATTCATTCATGAAGTTTGTGACACAATTTCAAATAGAAATATTCCTGATCCAAATGAAGAAAATCGATAATTGCTTGCTAGACTATGGGATGCAGCGAATTGAAGTAGTGAATGGAAATGTTATTGTCCATGTAGTCAATGCAGGGGATTTAAGAGGAGAAGAATATCGATCTTAAAAGCCACAAAACTTTGTAGGGAACATGGAAACACTGAGGGGGGTAATGAATATCATCCATTTGTAGGTTTAACATTATAATTTTTTTTTTATATTTTTTTGCTTTGCTAAATGTATGTATTATTTTAATATTTCCTATATTAAATAATAACTATTGATGTCTTCATGCATTTATAAAGGAAATACATCTTACGGAATATCGTCCAGAGGAAGTGTTTTCAGAACAAGTATCAGAGGGTCATGAAGCGTATATGTTTAATGGAGAACAAGTGATTGACCAGATTGAAGAAGATGATCATACTGATAATGTAGTTGAATATGATGGTACAAATACATTGATCCATGGTTCATTTAATGTTAGAATGGATGATGATGATGACAATCATAATGAAAATATTGATGACTTTGATGATGTTCGTGATATACCTCTTCTTGATAAGGCATATGAACCCCTTTATGAAGGCTCCAAAACAAATCTTCTCTTTTCTATATTGTTGATAATGAACTTGAAGGTTATGAATGGTCTTTCAAACATATCAATCACATGTATGCTAAGGTATATAAAATAATCCATCACATATATGCGATCATGATAAAGTTTATATTTATTCCTCTAATAATTGTATTGTTAATTCATAATTCAAATTAATACAGATGAAGTGTGTTTCGTTAATATTATTTATATATTATATTAACTCTATTTTTATTTTTATTTGATGTAGCTTGATAGCTGAATTTTTGTTACCACCATCAAATATTTTACCTCGCACATATCGAGATTTATCTTCCATCATGAAAGAGATTGGAATGCATTATGAAGAAACTCATGTATGCCCCAATGACCATGTTATATATTATAATCAACATGAATTTGCAACAAAATTTCTAGAATATCATATAAGTAGATATCAGACAGATCAAGTAACAAAAAAGATGCCTCACAAGGTTCTTCGTTATATTCCCATCATTCCACGTTTGCAACGATTGTTCAGGTGTAAAAGCATACCACAATTTATGGATTACCATGCTAGGAATAAAATTCAAGATGATGTTATTCGAATTCTTGTAGATGGTTTTGCATTTAGAGAGATGGAGGAAAAGTGGCCTCACTTAAAGAAGAACCCCATAATCTTAGAATTTCTTTGGAATCAGATGGTGTTAATCCATTTGTATAGATGAAATTCATTTACACGGCATGGCCTATTTTTGTTATCAACATTAACATTCCTCCCTGGTTGTCAATAAAGAAAGAGCACATAATGTTGTTGATTATTATTCTGGGTATTTTATGTCTACAACTGTTTTTATTTATAATGTAGTTATGGCATCTAATTTTTCATATTATGTTTCCTAATGTCATATATATATTTTTTATTTTAATCTTTTGCATGGTTTATATATCATAATGGTTCTCATAATTATATTTATTTATATGTACTTCAAATCAATCTGGTAAGTTCTAAGTCAAAGATATGAATGTATATACTGAACCTCTTATATACGAGCTATTGAAGTTATGGAATGGCATCAGTATATATGACATATCTAGACCAATACGACAAAGGAAATTTCAATTCCATGCAATCGTTGTATGGACAATACATGATGCCCTAGGGTTAACCCATTTTTGTGGTTTGTATTTTTAAGTTCCCGCACCTTAATTGCATTTAATTATATGAAGTAGTTAATATAGTTTTTATATAATTATAATTGACATAGATATTCCATATCTTTATATTGTAGGTCTTTAGATAAAGGGTAAATTTGCATGTCTATTTTGTGGTCATAAGATCAAATCTCACCGCTCAAAAAGCTTAAGAAAGGAGGTCTTTGATGAGTATAGGCATTTTCTCTCTAAGAATCACAAGTATAAAACAATGGAAACAAATATTTTCAATGGGAAACAAGAGACTACATTAAAACCACGGAGAATGAAACCTCACCTTTGGAAGATGCAATACAATAGAAATTGTTAAGCTGGTACGTATGGATCATCGTATATGAATGGTTATGCATTTTAAATTTTATTGTGATTTGTTTACTATTGTGGCTGTAATTGATTTTTGTAATTTAGTTACTAACTAATATTCATGATGTCCTTCGTGATCACGAAGGCATTAATGGGATTCCACGAGGAATGAAAAGTTATCCTATAAAATTTAGCAGGTTTCCCTACTATGAGCACCTACAAATCGTTCATATGTTTGATACAATGCATATTGGAAAGAATGTGACTGAAACATTATGGTGACTACTAGACCTAACGAGCGAGAAAGATAAAATTGTGAAAGCTTGCATATACATTCAACAAGGAAACCATGCAATGAAAGACGTCATTCAATTTCATAGAAATGGAGACCAAATTAATATAAACTCAATTCTATGGATGTTTACAGAGCAACAAAGTAATTTTGTTAAAGAAGTAATGTGAAAGATTAAATTTCCCACTGGATTTTGTTCAAACTTGAAGAATATCATAACAAAAAAAGTGAGTTTGCTGGAATCAAAATGCATGATTGGCATGTCTTCATCAAGGTAATTATTATTGTTATGTCCATATATTTTTTTTCATTTTATTGCATAAATTTATTTTCTTTTTTGTATAATATTAGTTTAAAAATGACGTGGTTTGTATATTGATACAATATGTTCTACCTCTCTCTCTCTCCTAGACAACTTCAACGATAATGTCAAACAAGTTATATATAATCTTGGGAAATACATGAGGTAACTATCGATTAGTTGCTTGTGCAATAATTCATGTTATGTAATTTAATGGGTTTTGTTTGTTAATTATCATTATTGGGTTGTGTCACTTATAGACGGTTGACATCTAACTAAATCCATAAAGAAGATATAAAGTATTGGAGGAGAGAAATTCCTCGTCTCATGTGTGACATGAAAAAGCATCTACCTTCGGTATTTTTCAATGCACAAAAACACTACCTCATACACCAAGTTGAGGATATTGAATTGTGTGGACCTGTGCACTCAAGGTCCATGTGGATGGTTGAGAGGAGCTTGAAATTTATGAAGGGTTTGGTGAGACAACGAGAACATGATGAGGGTTCTATGATGGAAGGATGTATGGTATACCAAAACATATTGTATGTCAATGAATATCTTCCTAAGTTAGCGTCAAAGCTCAATTTACGCCGCATTTGTGATCCAGAGTCCAATAACTATTTTGAAGGGGAGTACCTGAAGGGGAAAGGTAGATCGAGGAAGGTGAAAGGTAATTATTAGCTACTGGATGTTAATTATATCATACATATTCTAATTGCATATACAGTTTATTGCATCACTTAAGAGTATATACTTTGTTCAGTAAATTTACATATGTCTTGAATTTTAATGTTTATTTTCATCATGTAGTTGGTCGAGAGTGGGATGCAATTCATTTATACATCGCAAACAATCTTGACTGGTTGAAGGTATGGATTGAACGATGCGAACTATTGTGTCATGGAATATCATGGGAAGGTGTGGCTTCATCGGTAAAATCATCACATTGTAATGGAGATACAAATATTACAGAATGGGAAATTGATTTAGCATATGGTTTAAAAGATAAGTAGGCAATCATATTAATCAATCACATTTTTGTTGTTAATCAATTACATTTTTATTCTTTTCCATGTATGGCTACATAAATATGCAGTTATTCATAAATATTGAATTGTTATGTAATCATTCAGTGTATTGCTTGTTGTCGGTAAAACACCATAAGCATATGGTCTACAATGGTTGTAGATATCACATCAAAAAATTGGATGAAACAAAGAAAACATCAGATTGTGGGATTTCGGTAGTCTTTGAGGTGACCAATGTTTCATCTATAAGGGACAAACATTCAGAACTCTTAGAAAATTACTACTATGGGTATTTGGAAGATATTTTACAATGTGACTTTAAATCCTTCAAGGTAGTTCTTTTCATTGTCAAAT
>LPNX010403594.1:35863-159586 GCA_001517045.1 Pseudotsuga menziesii
GGCCTCATAAAAAAAATTAATAAAATAATAGTTAAAATAATAAAATAATATTTATTAATTTTGGAGGAATAAAAGCAAAAAGCTACTTTTTTGTTTGTATTTTCGACATATCTCCTCGTGTTTTTACTCAAATTTCGATCGAGAGAGCTCGTTGGATGTGTAATTTAATTCCGCATCCAACGAGTACCCAATCAACATACTTTTGACGGACCCCGCTACCCCAAAAAATAAGAAATACCTGAAAAAATGTGATGATGATGTCATCATCACATTTTTCAGGTATTTCTTATTTTTGGGGTAGTGGGGTCTATCAAAAGTATGCCAAGTGGGTGCTCGTTGGATGCAAAATTTAATTCTGCATCCAATGAGCTCTCTCGATCGAAATTTGAGTGAACACACAGGGAGATATGTCAAAAATACAAACAAAAAAAGTAGTTTTTTTAATGATAGCTGTCCCAAAATTTATATTAAAAAAATGTTTAAGACCTATAATGTATTTCAAATTTAAAGGAATTTCACTAGCTAACACATGATGACATGGAATTTGATTTAAAGTTAAAACGCCCATTTTGGGTTGAAATTTCCTCTAATGAAGTTTCCATGGGGCGGAGGAGGACCGCGAGTTTGATAGGGGTTTAGGGTTTTGAGTTTGCATAGTTGTAACCGGTTTGGGGGGTAGAAATATTTTGCAGCTCCTTTTTGTTTAAGAAGTCTCTCATTCAGATGAACTATAGGATAATAATAATTTTCAGTATGCATATTGATGAAATGGTAATATTTGGTTGCTTTATTGTTTTCTCATTACAACTGATTGCTAAAGATAAATAGACTGAGATCTTGTTGTATAATGGCTACAGGTAAATCATCAACACAACAATATACCAATAAAATAGAAGAAGAAATCCCAAGCATCCGAGGAGGAACCTGAAGTGGAGGTGATAACTAGAGTGGAAGTCATCTATGAAGATACTAAATCTATTATTGGAGTTGATCCAGAATATAAATGGGGAGAGGTGTATAGGATGATTTCAATCTAGACTGTTCCAGATGCTAGTTTTGAAGATATGCACATATATGAAAATATTGAGAGGTCAGCCCTTATGAAAGTGGCTACCAGGCCTGAGCTGTTCCCATGCGCAGAGGTGATAGGGTGGATTCTTCCTAGGGAAGATGTTACAAGGATGATATTGGCAAATACAACAAAGCAGGGTTATGCTGCATATAGCTTAGCTTATGTATCTATTGCGTATAATTTACCAACAACAAAACTTATTTGACTGAAATTTGGTTAAAGGAGTTGAATTTAGACATGGTGGATACAGTCAAGAATATGATGATACTAGAAAAAAACTTCCACACAAGGCCTTCTAGAGAGTATGAGATATCAACTCTCCATACTCCATATAGGTTCATTGCTTTAATGCTAAACAAATTCTTTAGAAGAGCTAATGGGAAAAGTTTTAAAATGGGTTGGATACCAATTATCTATTTTGTTGCTACACAGGGTACAATTTTTAATTGGGCAATATAGTATCCAACAGTCTATCAGCTGGTATAAGCACATCATTGGGAGGAGTGTCCCAAAAGAAGTCATAATTTTACATGAGTTCTATTTTGATTGATTGCATTCTGTGCACTCAGCCATTCCTAGCCTTAAAGTGTCATTAGGATAAGGCTCGAGCTCCAGTATATGTGGCCTAAAAATTATTCTAGGCCCACAAATATTACAGCCATTATAAAAAGATTTGCGAGCATTTCATTATGCCATTATATACTTGGATTTTCTTGGTCGAAAGCAATTGTATGTCAGAAGAGGATTTCAAAGTTGCTCAAGAATATGGAAGTTATTATCTAACAAAAGAAGGCCTATACTTAATAATGTATGGTGGTTCGAGAGCCCCTTCTCTTCTACCAAATATTCCATATACTATGTAATTCACAAGGAGGCTGTGAGGCAGTTGTATATTGATGGGATAGGAAGCTTCCTTTTTTAGTAGAAGAAGGTAGTCTACCCTACAGTGCCCTTTTTTGTTGTAAGTTACAAATTTTCTAGGGTGAAGAATGCATCTGAGTTTTTCAAGGAATTGGAGTACTTTCATTTCATTGAAATGAATTTCCATAGGAATGAATCCGAGGGAAAAGTCATTGATTATTGCATAGAATTTGGAGTGCATTTCGAATATACCAATTTCTGGGATAAGGATGAAGAGACCTTCCGAAATGCTAGGAACATGACAAATTTAAGGAGAAGGCTCAAACAGAAGATAGTTACCATGGGTGGTAAAGGAAAACTTGCTGAGAAGCAAAAAAGGCAAGAAGAAGAAGAAGCAAAAAAGAGGCAGGAAGAAGCTAATAGACTAGTACAGGAGGTAGAGAAATAGTTGAGAATAGAAGAGGAAGAGAAGAAACAAGTTGCTGAAGAAGCAACAAAGAAGATTGAAGAAGAAAAGAAAATAAAAGAAGAAGATGAAATCTAGAAAAAGTAGGCAGAAAGTGAAGGGTTCAGATTAGAAGGTGTCCAAAAAGAGAAACAACAAACAAAAAAGACAGCTGAAGGATAAAAAACAGAGACACTAAAAGGACAAGACCCTATAGAGCAAGGATAGGCTCAATCTGATATTGACCCATTAGAGCCTGTTGTTTCTTCTAGTAGTACAGTAGGAGAAGGCTCAGTGTCAACTTCCAGAGTTGAGTTAATTCCTTTCATGCCCACTGAAGGGGAAGAGGTGCCAGATTTCAACACTATCTTTTACAACAAGGAAAAAAAGAGGATTGTCAAACGAACAGAAAATAAAGTGAACATTGGGGGTAAAACTGGTATGATGGTGATGAATAAAATAGTGGTTCATGGTAATAACAAAGATCCTCGATTAATAGCAAGGGCTGGGGTAGCTCTAACCTTATCCACTGAAGACAATGTAGACATAATCGTGACAGATCTACAACAGTCTCATAAAAGGGTCACATAGCTGAAAGAGACTTTCAAGAAAGAAAAGAGTGAAAGACATAATTTGAAAAGAAAGTATGAGGATATGATCGATGAGGTTGAGATATCAAAGGCAGAATGTTAGACTTTATAGGTATACAAATATTCTTTGATAATATTTGCAGGAAATATAGAGAAGAATTCCTAGACCACTGTGGCAGATTTGGTGAAGCTACAACAGAAATATCAGAGTTTAGAAGCCGAGAGGGAAGAGATTAAGTTATCAGTTGAAGAATTAAATAAGGAAAAGGGAACACTCGAAGGCCAAGTGACAGAGTTGTAAGTGCAAAATACCACTGCATAAGGGAAGGCTAAGCTATACGAAACTCAAATAGCAGACTTGGAGGACCAGAAAAGTTCAATAGTAGCTTCAATAAAGATAGCTATTGAGAAAAAGGTCGATATTGAGCCTATAAGGAAGCATGCCCTTATGCTTTGAAAGAGGATTCATCAAATGCATCTACAGATGGTGGAAGAAAGATTTAAATTTCAACAGATCGACATCATATTAGAGGAAATTGTAAGTACTACTTCTTATTTTTTCGATAGAAGACAGGATATCTTAGAAACTCTGTAGGGAAGGATGACATGGGTAGAAATGAACAAGGAATCTCCCACAGATATATTTGTCAAAGATATGGAGACACTAAAGCTGGAATACGAGCTGATTGAGTTCGCTAGCAAAGTAGTAGAGGAACTAAAAAAGACAGTGAAGAAAACAAAAAACTCCTGTGTTGGATTCTTTAGGAGAGTGCTCCTAACTTATAATCGGTGTCAGACCTCGGCTACAAAGAGATTAGAAGTGCTACCAGAGCATGAAATGTTTTTGAAACAATTACAAGAAAGAGCAATGAAGATGAACAGGCCATTGAGCAAGTCAAGGAGTTAGGTGAAAAGATACTGAAGATTGAAATAGCACATGCAAATGTGAGCATCCACTTGCTGGAAGACTAGATGCGCTTGATCCTTGATAGGATAGTAGGTGTAAAATCCCAGGCTACTCAACATGAAATTACTATCAGATTTCTCGAACCTTCAGGTTTTGAGAATATAGTAGAAGAGGCAAATGTGTGGAGAAAGTTTATGAATGAGAAGGATGGACCCTATTAGGTGGATAGTCTAGCACTTTAATGGAGAATGTAATATATTGTATTTATCTTTTTGTTCACAAGCTAAAAGACAAAATTTTGTATGGGAAAGGTTGAGGAAGCCCAAAATACATTGAGGGAAACTCAAGAGTTTTTTTCTTTTTGTATAAAAATAGGCAATCTTGATGTATGAAGGGACCTTTTTTTAGACTATCTCTCTGGAAGATTATTGTAAGAAGAACTATTTCATCTTATAATAAAGAGTTATATTTTTGCGGCTGGAGAAAGCAATGTGGGGTTTCAAATGTTTGATATGGATTTGTTGGATGTGAACTATTTCTATTTCAGCTTATTTTCGTGAACTGTGAGATCATTCTAACTTATGAACTCTTTCATGTTATGAATGTGCTCCTATTTATTTCTGTGAAATTTCCACAATCATATTTGAGTAATGAATGCTTTAATTTACAATGAGCTACCTATTTGTTTATCTGTCCATTGATATTCATGTATTCAGAAATATTAATAGCTACCTGTAAATGTTCCTAATGCATGATATACAATACATTAATCAACATTAATTACACTATTTCTCCCTAGGGATAGGTTAGTGAGCCTTAGTTATTTTTCTTTATTTATGATTTAGAAGTGAGAGAGGTAAGATGAGAGGTAAGAACCTGCACATTACATTGTGACACTCATTATATCTATTGTCTGCATTTAGTTAGGCACTTGCATTTCATACATAAAAATAAAACTAAAAATTACACTTAAATGGTGGGCCAGGTTGCAATCGGTAAAATAAACTTTAACCATTACTTAACCTATGGTATTCGGACCGTAAACTGGACGGATTCCCCATACCAAACAATAACGAGCTAATTGGGAACGCTTATTGGGGAGAATCCCTACTGTTGTTACTTGCAATTTTCGAGGCCTCAACACATCATCACCATCATCATCATGGTCATCGTCATCATCATCATAATCATCTTCATCATCATCACCATCATCATCACCATCATCATGATCATGATCATGATCATCATCGTCGACATCATCATCATATTCATCTTCATCATCGTCGACTTCATCCTCATCTTCATCTTCATCATGATCATCATCGTCGACATTGTCATCATCATCATCATCATCATCATCATCTTTATCAAATTCCAACAAGTTGAATATATTATATTTTAACTTAGATTAAAAGAATCATGTTACTTTGCATGGAAGTTTATTATTTTAAGTTTAATATATTTTATTTTGATGTAGGTTATAAGTTTTATTTTATTCTCATAAAAGTGGAAATATATTATATTTTATTTTAGATTTTAAAAATGATTTTACATCATTGGAGTGGAAATTTATTATTTTAAATTATGTATATTTCTACCAATTAATCTTGGTGTACAAAAGATCTAATCACATGCATTCAAAAATCTTAAATTAATATCTAAAGTTCATTTTTATAATATGATTTTTAAATTATTTTTTATAATTTGAAACATAGATGATAAATTATCATTAATTTTTATAATTTAAATTATAAATTTATTTTATTTTTGTTAAAACGGAACTTTTTTGTTTTAATTTTTTTTTTATATTTGAAATTTTGTTTATTTATACATTTTAAAATGGTTAATAAAAATTTTACCTTGCAGGTAAGAATTTTTGAGATTCTTTTACATAGACATTTACATAAAGAAATATGTTATAATATATCAAAGGAATAATGCTTCTTGTTTTTTAATTAAAACAAAAAAAAAATTTTAAATAACTCAAAACTTTGCATGAGTTCTTTATTTTCATAGTAACCCTAATAAAATCCTCCTCCAAGAGATCATAAAAACATAAATACAATTACATAATCTACATATGTAGTCCTAGACTAATATTTTTTAAAGGATACAAGAACAATCTATAGTTCATCCTGAGACTTGATCCATAAGGATATGGTTATCCTCTTCTAAAAATAAACTAATTCGCTATAACTATTACCTCTATTATACCTCTATTATTCTTCTTTTTTATCAAGATATGAATAGGAGTATGATTCAAACCACCTCTAGATTCAATCAAAGATCTAATTTGCTATAACTATACCATAATAACCTCATTAAAAAACATATCTTACATTTAAACTAAGTGGTTGATTTGTCCAATATACCATTTGAACCCCGACAACTCTCTATACAAAGTGAAATTTAAATCACCTATAATAATAACCCTTCCTTCCTTTACACATGGCATATAAAAACATGAATGCCAATCAACATGGATTTCCTCATGAGACCCATTACAATTAACACATATAAGGTATGGCCCAAGTCTTTGAGATAGAGCTTGATCTATATACCTAATTCAATAATAGATAATGATAGAAAATAAAATGAATTGGTAGAATTTGTCAATATATCACAAAAATTACCAATTACATATAAATACTTATAATCCTAATCTTTTAACAACCTTCCTAACTCCTAAACAACCTTCTTCCCCTCACCCATGGTTTCTTTACACTAAAAGAAAATTAGGACCGTGAATCTCCACCATCCTAGCAATGCAAATTATTTTTGAGGGACTTATAAGACCTTGAATGTTAATATATAGAGAAAACATTTAGAATCCATGTGGGTATTTTGTCTTCAAGGTTAGTGGAATGAACGATGCAATCACATTAGAGGAAATTTGAGGTCTAAAATGGGCCTCCTAAGGAAAATAATAAAATAATAGTTAAAATAATAATAAAATATTTATTAATTTTGGAGGAAAAAAGAAAAAAACTACTTTTTGTGTTTGTATTGTCGACATATCTCCCTGTGTTTTTACTCAAATTTCGATCGAGAGAGCTCGTTGAATATGGAATTTGACTCCGCATACAACGAGTACCCACTCTACATACTTTTCATGGACCCCACTACCCCAAAAACAAGAAATACCTGAACAAACGTGATGATGACATTTTTTTCAAGTATTTCTTATTTTTGGGGTAGCGAGGTCTGTGAAAAGAATGCAGAGTGGGTACTCCTTGGATGAGGAATCAAATTCCACATCCAACGATCTCTCTCGATCGAAATTTGAGTAAAAAAAACAGGGAGATATGTCGAAAATACGAACAAAAAAAGTAGTTTTTTTATTTATTTATGAAAAATATGTCAATTCAACCATTATGGTTGACTCATTTTATTGGAATTCTATTGGTTCTTGAATCCCAACTCACAAGAACTTATTTTTGGCATGTTTTCTTATAAGGCCCATTTTAGACCCCAAATTTCCTCTAATGACCATTTATAAGTGTGAAGCGAGAAGGATAAACTCTGAAATAGTTGAAGCAAAGTGTGAATTAGAGGAGAAGGAACTCTGGTTCAGAGTATATCCCTGTGCCATTCGAGACCACATGGAAGAAGAGGAGGAGACCCAGAAATTACTGAAGGAGAAAGCCCTTATGCTTGTTATCCTAGAGGAGACCCAGTTCTTCACCAAGAGGAAATCAATACCACCAGAAAGGAGACCGAGATGTCTTCTGTAAGTTAAAACGTCAACCAAAAAAATTAATCTTTGAAAATTGATTCTTTGCAGAGAACATAAAAATGAAAATTGCATAAATTCCTAGAAATGCATTGCGTAGATCACTAGGGTCGTTTGACAAATGCATTAATTCCTTCATTGTATAGTGAATTTCACTTTTTTTTATGTGATTGGGGGTTTGGAAATTCTTTGGGTGTACTAGGGTTTCAAATTTCAATGTTGCGTAGTAGAATGCATCTAGCTTCTCTCAATAAAAAAAATTAGGGAAAACTTAGGATGGGACTAAGTTTCTTGCATTACTAATAGTCAAGAGATATGGAAATGTGAGGGTATGTCTCCAAATTATATCGGCGACACCAACATACAGAGGACGAATGACCATCCCCACTTCTATTTTCATTATTACCTAAATAAAAATGGACCCGAAGCTTTATATTTGTTTTCTCTGCTATTTTTGTTTTAATATACATTGAAATGTATCCCAAGAATATCCTTGAACTAGATACTTTCAGATTGTCAAGACTCTTTTCGTTTTAGGTTACAGTCTTGATTGCATGGTGATAAATTCATACATACACAGGTTATACATTAATGGGTTAATTATACTTGAATAAATGTGCTAAGTATGTGATAATTATTGTAATTTGATATAAATGTGTTGGACATTCTGGCTCAGCGAAATGAACTTTAGCTTCTTGTAATCCTAGGGTAGCTTCTTCCATAAATAGTATGGAATATTCTGAAGGAGAAAAACAATAAGATATTTTCCAAGATACAACTTTCAAGTCTAAACTCTCGTATATAAGAGAGTACCTTAATTGGTAAACCCTAACATAAGCTTGTTTATTAACAATCCTAGATGGAATTATTAATTGAGACAACGATGTATCAATGTTGCTTACTTTTTCGCTCACCAAAAATTTCACTCATTTGTGATAAACAAATTTTTTTTAATCATGATTCATCTTCATCCTTGAGAGCTAAGTTACCAAGATATGGATAAGGATTCAGATTCAGATCCATATTCGGATTCGCTAGATTTTTTAAAACTCGAGATCCGAATACGGCGAGGAAATGACAAGTACAAAATATGTAAAAACTTTTTTATAATAAATAAAAAAATAGAGGGAAGAAACTAAACTATTCAGGAAAGTCAAACAAAACACTAGAACTATAAATTATTGTAAAATAAAAGAGATCATATAATACCATTTGATGATTTGTAACTCATGAAATTATTTTCCATGTGTTGTATAACAAAAATTATGTGGTGCTTATTGTTTTAATATATGGAAACTTTATATTTAACACTTTTTGGCTCATGTATTCATTACCAAGTGAAGTGCCATTCAACTTTTACAGTGTCACTCTCAGTTTTTGTTAAATATTAAGCATTATGCTGTAGATGTTTTCTTAAGGGAATTGTATTATGGATCCCACAACAAGGATTTGAATTTTTGACAGTGTCTATGTTTTCTTTATTGTTATTGATTTAAAATTAGTAGACTTTAAAAGTTTGCATATTTAAAGAGACCAACATCAAAGAATGTTGATTTCAGGATATGCATTCAATTGTGAAGTAACTATGATTGTTGTCTTCCTAAGCCATAATATCTTATAAGACAGGTCATGATTATTGTGATAGGTTTTATTATTATCCCTACGTTCATTTTCTTACAAGAAAAATGAATCGTAATTTTATTAAACCGAACAAAACTACCCTTAATATGCTTTAGGAGCATTACAAGTAGCTATAAAGTATAAACATAGATTATATTCCTAAGTAGAAGTTTGTATCTTCTCCAAACCATCAAAATTAAATAGGAACCAAAAAAACATTCATCTCACTATATCTCAATATGAGTCTCGATAGCCCACATATTTAACTACCCATATATCGAGGGATCAAAACCCTCTTTTTCCTGGAAAACATACTAGTATACATGCAAAAAATAACAAGAGATCTGAGCTTTCAACTTCTACATAACAAAAATTACAGTAGTCTCTAATGTGTTAAAATATCATGGAATGGTGGATGGAAGTATTCCTTGACCTATCCCTCTTTATCCTCAAGTAGAAACCATTGATCTTCAACCATATTAATACCTTCTTTTGATAAAGCATCTGCATCATTGTTCACTTGTCTATAAATTTCACTAAAAGACAAGGAAATGAATAGGTCAAAAAGCCCTCATACCTCCAATAAAGGATGGAAGAGAAAAATTGTGTAATTCTGTTAAGCTCTCATCTATTTCATCATTTTTAAGGAGTCACCAAAAACTTGAAGCTTTAAGACCCCTTTTCACCTGCCAACTGCAAGAGTAGTTGAGAGCCATTAATTCTGAAAAGTTGTTTGTGCCATACCCAAGCCTAGTTCTAAATCTTATGCAATGGCCTTCATTTATATAAAGAACACCTCTTGCTCCACAAATCCAAGGATCTTTATTTGCAACTCCATCCTATTAGGTCCAAGAGCCATCTTTACCAATCTCTTCACTCAAAACCTTCCTAACAGGTTTTGTTTATTTTTCGTGTGGGAAGTTCTTTAAGATACTTATGCCTTGTGTTGCACATTGCAAAGGGAGTGTATTCATCTTCAAGAAGTCTTGTGTTTTTGTCCAAGCAGGATATAACTGTTAGGATATTTAAACACTTAATTTCACAATGCTATTATTTCTTTGTAAAACATCTCAAGTAAGAGATTTATTAATCGAAAAAAACCACATGAATATTTTATTCTAGGAAGGGAAAGAAAATTTCCAAAAATCCTCCCACCACCAAAATGTATCTCTCTGGTCAACTCTACACAAAAGATGATCAAAACCAGGATGAAGATGAGGTTCAATATGAACCCATGATCTCAGACCCCTACCAAGTAATTCATAATATGGTTTCAAGAAGTATGGTAAGGAATCTTGTTCCCCTTCTTCAAGATGAGGAACAAGAATATCTACCAGCTCCCAAGATCCAAAAGGTGATGGGTAGAGGTGACAGTTCTGAGGCTTCCACTTCTAAAACTAATCAAGGAGGTGGTATTGTGGGACATGGAGACTAAGATGGCATGGAAGACCCAAACACAATATTAGAAAGGAAAAGGTTGGGTCATGGGTAAGACAACCCTAGCCCCGAGTAGCATAGAGGTAGCAGTTCCAGGGAACTAATAGCAACTTAGCAAGGATGACACTGACCATTCTACAAGAAATGTGTATCCTAATTTAGATAGTTTAAATAATCCCATCGATATTGATTCTGTTATAAAACTACAACTAAGGTGATCCAACTAGAAAATCCACTATCAAACTGGAGGAAATTGTCCTATAGTGCAGGCTGCAACATTAATGCTTTATTCATTGAAGTAGAGGAGGAGTAGGCTAGTGATAATTACTGGATGCGATGAATTCTAGATGAAAGAAGAGATTTCAAATTCAACAATATGCTTTGGCTATCACAGGAACACCTCAGTGTCCGAAATTTGAAACATGACATATGGATTTTGAGTACGATAAAAAACTGAATTCTATCAGGGTGATGGCCCTAACAAAATTTAACTCAAAAACTTAGATCTGAGGTAAGAACAAAAAATTTATGGTTTGAGCATAACCATTTCCATGAAGAGCATTCAACTTAATGGGATTTCATTTGAGTTGGTGAAAGAAAAATGAAGGACCAGATACATGAGAATATGAGAGGACATTATAAAGTTGAATAATTATAAGTCAATCTCATGGCACATGACATTTTTATGGCTTGCCCCATTTCAGGTAAATCCACTTAAATTATTTCATCTACCCAGAAAACTCAAATTTGAAACAGGTACAATTGTGATGCAGAGTATGTATCTTCCACCGGTCCCAAATCTAGGGAGTCTCCATGTGTCCCAAAATGTAAAAGTATTGCATGCTATTGAAGGTCTATGTTCGATGAAAATTTTAGTGAACAATTGTATAAGTGGGGGTAGAGAAGGAAGATTGTAGAGACTTCTCAAAGGAGCTTTGCAAATGCTCTCAGAAAATCAGAGGAGTTTTGGATGCCAAAGAGCATTAAGGATTTGTGGGGCATCAAAACTTGGTTCATGCAGCTTCGTGTGAGTCATTTATATGATCTTTTAATAACTTTTGTGTGTGTTTAGTGGAGTAAAGAGGAACTGTTTGTTTAGGCCCTTTAAGTATTTGTAATCACAGTTTTTAACTGTGTACCTCAATCATATTAAGAGTTGTCAAGTGTATTTTCTAACAGTAGTTTTCTGTGAGAATGTTTTTTTGTTAAATTAATTATATTCCTTTGTTTAATTTTGGCATGTCCCCCATTGTCTGTATCATTTTGGTATCAGAGAAAATGGATCCCTAGAGGATTCAAAGAGGAAAATAATTTGATGAGTTGTAACCATGATTGGTATCGATAATTTTAAATACCATTTTGGCATGAACTTGAAGCAAGGAAAAACAATGTTTTAGTGACCCACAATCCACATGTCTTTATCAGTAGGGAATATAGTGGTTTTGTTGAAGGCTATGGAATAAAGTGGTTTTTGTTTAGGAATTTTTAATATTTTTTAATATTCTTAGGGCCTGTTTATGGTAACTATGGTTTTGGGTCATATACATGTCAATCCAAACACTAGAAGAAGCTTCAGGGATAGTTGACTGTTGTAATTGATACCCATAGGATGTTCTTTTAAAAAAAGAAACTATATATGCCATGTGCATGGGCTTCAGTAAGGGTTTGACATATATGCATGGAATCAGTGGAAAGATCATTCTTCGTAGTATTTTTGTCTTTCTCCAATCACCTTCAACTATGTATTTTCTAAATATCATGTTGAGATATGGTTTCCATGTATTGATCATATGGACCTAGGAAGGATTAATCACAACATCAGCACAAAACTATGTTCAGTTATTTAACATTTGGTGTTGTTTTTTATGCCCAAATCCAATCATTACAAAACCCTATGATCTCTTTCTTCATCAGTAGCACTACTTGAGTAACACCATTACTGAAATTCTAGCTTGGGTAGGATTTCTATGCTGTAATTGTACCTTAGTTATGAAGGGTTCCCTAGGAAATGAGAGTTTTGACAAAATATTGGTCAAGCTACCATGCAACATTGGTATGGAGCAAGTCTTAGTCTGGGTGCATTCTAATGGGTGGTTCTACATGAATGCACACCAATTATTTAACATTGGGACTCATTAGTACTTTCTAAGACCAAATTAGGTCATGGGGAGCTACTTTTGCATTGTATTTATATTATGAGATTATTAACATGAAATATTTCCCTAGTTTTACCTCATATCCCAGATTGAGGGTGGTAACCATAGTGGATACTTGTCACTAGGAAAATTATTTGTGAAATTGCTTCACGTCTTCCTCCACTCCATGTAATGTGTTTTTTTTCCAACTAGTATTACTAGCTTTTCTTGAATTAAACATGTTCATATGCTTTCAACAATATCTATTGTCTTTCTATAGAACTAGATGGTTGATGTTCCACTGATTAGAACAAGTTACTATAGGGAAAAACCATCTCCCATTATGCTAGTGGTGCTAAATATAGTTTGGACAAAACACATAGATATGGATGTACGATTTATCGTTAGGGCTGATGCACAATCATGGACTCCTTTAAAGACACTTTAGATGCCACATGATACTAGAATAAATGGGAAACTCTGACTTTAGGTGACAATTAGGGGTACTTACCTAACTTATTTGAAGATGAAGTAAAAAGAAAAAATATAGGTAATTGAATCATCTTTCATAATATATAGCATTTATCTAGAGAAAATGTGTGTAAATTATTATAAAATTAGTTTCTGTGAAAGTGGGTTTTCAAATTTTCAGCACATCTTAACATATATGTTTGTGCGGGTGTAGCAATATATGAGGTAAATGATGTCCATTTGGGATAAAATATTGCAGAAATATAAAGGACATATGGGCCTAGTGCAACACTATTTATTAAAAAAAATTCATGAATTATTTTTTATTATTATTAATTATTGAAGTCAGAAAAGCTTGAAATTAAAACCTTATGTGTGGGTGCAACACTTTAGGGGCAAAAATTAATGAAATCCTTGATTTCTTAATATAAGATCGTAGAGATTGATCTCTTCTAGTGCACCATATTTTTTTTTTGGGAAATGGTGATGGAAATCAAAAGTTATATAACAAACAATCGATATATGTATTTTCAAAAACCGGCATGTGTCATTTAGAAAAATAATTATAAATAAATAAAACATAGTTTTGAAGGAAAAAATTACATATTCAGAATCGTCATTTCGTACTCTACAATATCCTACATTTTCATAAAAAAATATTGTGTATGTCATATCAAAACACGCCATCTAATCTGAGCATATTGATAGAGTTCTAAAAGACAAGCAATAGCCCTGGTTGATTTGTCCTAGCCAATAGGTTCAATATTCCAAAGCTGCTTCCAAACCTAATGCCAAACCTTAATCCCTCCAATTATTTAAATTTTAAAATAATGCACATGCAATATAACGCATATGCGATATAGCTTATTCATATCGCATATGTGATATTAATATGCTATAACACAGATGTGATATATAGAATTATGTTTAGAGCTAATTTATGTGGCATGGATTCTAGATTCACAATGTCACTAGCTACTTTGAAGTTGTATGGGTGGTGGGTTCTCACTATATATTACTTCATGGAAGTTCTTTAATGTTGCTAGCATAATTGAACTAGGTAAATTCTAATGGTGCTATAGGTAAATTTTAACTAATTTGTTTTTGTCCAAATGCATCATTGTTCATCACCCTCATCCTCATCATCATCACCACCCTCATCCTCATCGTCATCATAACCCTCATCCTCATCCTCCTCCTCATCATCATTATTCATCATCATCATCATCACCATCACCCTCATCAGCTTCATCATAATCATCACCACCCTCATCCTCATCCTCATCATCATCATCATCACCCTCATCCTCATCAGCATCGTCATTGTCATCATCATCATCATCATTATCATCACTCTCATCCTCATCCTCATCATCATCATCCTCATCCTCATCCTCATCCTCATCCTCATCATCATCATCATCATCACCCTCATCCTCATCAGCTTCATCATGGTCATCATCGTCATCATCATCATCACCCTCATCCTCATCAGCTTCATCATGGTCATCATATTCATCATCATCATAATTATCCTCATCCTCATCCTCATCCTCATCATCATCATCGTCAAACTCATCATCATCATCACCCTCATCCTCATCATAATCATCATCACCCTCATCCTAATCACCATCATGATGGTCATCATCATCATCATCATCATCATCACCCTCATCCTCATCACCATCATCATCATCCTCATTTTCATCATCATCATCATCATCATCACCCTCATCCTCATCACCATCATCATCATCCTCATTTTCATCATCATCATCATCATCATCACCCTCATCCTCATCAGTTTCATAATGGTCATCCTCATCATCATCATCATCATCACCATCATCATCCTCATCATCATCGTCAACCTCATCGTCATCATCACCGTCATCATCATCATCACCGTCATCATCCTCATCCTCATCATCATCATCATGGTCATCATCATCATCATCATCATCATCATCATCATCATCATCATCATCATCACCCTCATCTTCCTCCTCCTCCTCATCATCCTTATCCTCATCCTCATCATCATGATCATCACCCTCATCCTCATCAACTTCATCATGGTCATCATCACCATCGTCAACCTCATAATCATCATCACCCTCATCCTCCTCCTCATCATCACCCTCATCCTCATCCTCATCATCATGGTCATCATCACCATCATCATCATCATCATTATCATTATCATCACCCTAATCCTCATCACCATCACCATCATCCTCATCGTCATCCTCCTCATCATCACCCTCATCCGCATCAACTTCATCATGGTCATCATGGTCATCCTCATCCTCATCCTCCTCATCATCATCATCATGGTCATCATCATCATCACGCTGATCCTCATGGTCTTCATCATCATCATCATGGTCATCATCACCATCCTCCTCCTCCTCATCATCACCCTCATCCTCATCGTCATCATCATAGTCATCATCCTCCTCATCATCACCATCATCCTCATCATCATCTTCATCGTCACCCTCATCCTCATCATCATCATCACCCTCATCAGCATCGTTCATCACCCTCATCCTCACCATCATCATCATCTTCATCGACAGCCTCATCCTCCTCCTCATGCTCACATTCATCATCCTCCTCCTCATCACCATCATCCTCATCATCATCTTCATCGTTACCCTCATCCTCTTCATCATCATCACCCTTATCCTCATCATCATCAACCTCGATCCTCATCATCATCGGTCATCTCCCTCATCCTCATCATCATCGTCATGGTCATCATAATCATCATCATCATCATGGTAATCATCATCATCATGGTCATCATCTTCATTGACACCCTCATCCTCAACATCATCAGCATCCTCATCATCATCATCATCATCCTCATCATCATCATCATCATCATAATCCTCATCCTCATCCTCATCATCATCATCACCCTCATCCTCATCCTCATCATCTTCATCGACACCCTCATCCTCAACATCGTCAACATCCTCATCATCATCATCATAATCCTCATCCTCATCATCATCATCATCACCCTCATCCTCATCCTCATCCTCATCATCATCCTCATCATCATCATCATGGTCATCATCATCATCATCATCATCATCATCATCATCATCATCATCATCATCACCACCACCATCATCATCATCATCATCACCCTCATCCTCATCATCATCATCATCCTCCTCATCATCACCATCATTGTTCACCATCATCTTCATCATTGTCATCATCCTCATCATCATCACCATCCTCGTCCTCATCATCATCATCATCACCATCCTTGTCATCATCATCATCATCATCATCCCTCATCCTCATCATCACCATCACCCTCATCCTCATCATCCTCATCATAGTCATCATCCTCCTCATCATCACCATCATTGTTCACCATCATCTTCATCGTCACCCTCATCCTCATCATCATCATCATAGTCATCATCGTCCTCATCATCACCATCATTGTTCACCATCATCTTCATCATCACCCTCATCCTCATCATCATTATCGTCATCATGATCCCTCATCCTCATCATCACCATCACCCTCATCCTCATCATCATCATCATGGTCATCATCATCATCATCCTCATCCTCATCATCCTCATCCTTATCATCATCCTCATCCTCATCATCATCCTTATCCCCATCATCATTGTTCATCAGCCTCATCCTCACCATCATCAACACCCTCATCCTCATCATCATCGACACCCTCACCCTCATCCTCATTGACACCCTCATCCTCATCGACACCCTCACCCTCATACTCATCATCATCATGCTCATGGACACCCTCAATGTTCATCACCCTCATCCTCATCATATCTAGATAAATGTAAATTACACATTTTCATTGAGTACTAAATCGCATATGCGATATATCGGGAATGTGTTATGGAAAACATGTAAAACCCTGTCCATTCATTAAAAAGATGGAATTCAATATCGCATATGCAATATATGTTTTATAGAAAATGTAAGGTGGCATCGTGCTGGCCACCTTTAACGTATCAAAAGACATAATTTGTCTGAACCCGCGCACAAAGAACTGTTGGACATGCAATTTTTTGTCATTACTTACATAATTGCATAGTTTTGTACAGGTTTGGGTGGAATTCAATGGGGAATGTACGTAATAGAGGAAGAAAGTCAGCAAGGAATGTGCTTACACTGGAAGAAGCGGAAAATAAAAAACAAAAAAAAGGGAAGATTCAAGAAATCGTCGGCATTCATTACATGATCAAATAGTTCCCATTCCCCCTCAAGTGATACCTAATGTAGAGGCTAAGGAAGATAATGTAACATTAAAAGAAGCTGGTTATATGGAAGTTGATATTATTCATCCATTAGTAGACGGCCAATATTGTGAAGAGTTCAATAATTATGTTACTCCCAATGTAAATGTGACTCAGCAACAACCATGTTTGGTAATTCAATCTCCTAATCTAAGTTGTGAGCTGGTAGTGGATGTAAACGTCACTCCAGCATTTCAAATGGCAAGAAATTTTGCATCAAAACAAAAGAGAACTCCTAAATGAATACAAGTGGACGAGAGCAGATTGACTTCCATGGAAGGTAAGGTGGCTAAATGCACTATCTTTCGTCATTCTTCTCAAATAATGAAACAATATTTTGATAACAAATCTGAAGCCGGTAAATGCCAACTGTTTTTAGCTTTGCTTAAATCTAGAAATATGGCAACTGTTAGAAGAAATTTAGGCATAACAACAGTGAAGAATATGGAATCAAGTAATCACATTGTTAAATCTCTTGCTGCTGCATTCACATTGATTGGTAAAAAAACTCGTTCAAAAGACTATAAAGTGGCTTGTTGTGTATTAGCTGAATCAATTGTATGTAGATCCACAAGACAATGTCGTTTACTTAAATGCACATCATAAATTGTTCCTTTACATCCAAAGACAGTTAAAAAATATTCAGTAAGAAGAGACAACCTTGATGTAGAGGGACAAATGGAAACATTATGGGAATTTAGCGGTAGGTTTCCTCGCAAAGACATGAAGTTGGTCGAAGCAGTGAAGGGCCTAGTGCAAACATTTTGGCATGATAACACTAGGCCTTCTTCTAACACAAAGGATGTGTTAAAACATTGTAGGGGTTCTCATCACACTGAACCTCATGTTAAGCATTATCTTGATATGACACAAACTCAACTGTTCAAGATGTTTAAAGTTACCCACGTAGAGCTAAGGCTCGGGCAAAGATCTTTTGAAAAATGCAATCCTTAGTATGTTAGAATCAATACCATCTGGAACACTCATTGTTGTAGATACCACATAGAGTTTGACCTATATTACCATACATTTGCACATATACGTCGTTTTTTGCATCCTAACCATGTGCAGGAATGCTCAAGTACAGTACCACCAATGTCATCCAGAGATTTCATCCATAGCATCATGTGTCCGAGGAAAGATGGGTAGACACATTACTTAAAACAATGTGTAGACGGTTCTTGCAACAATTGTGTTAGGCTATCCTTATGGTCTGATTCCATCCATGAAAGTGAAGATCAAGCATTTGGGAATGAAATTGTTGAGAAGCAAAACTATTAGTATGAGACATATCAGCTAAATGATGGGAAAGAAAGCAGGAAGATTAAATTGTTGACTTCAGAGGTAAATTCTTGAATATTGACAAATTAATATTCATGTACACACTTTTTTTATGTGGTTTATTGACATATTAATATTCATGTACCAAGTGTGAGTATGTGATTTTATTCCAGAGTTTCGTGGAAAGATCCAACAGTACATTCAACATGTCAATATGGCACGGTGGCAAGATGAGCAATTCAGAATATGCCGGGACACCTTCCCTCTCGGAACAATACTATCAATGGTTGAATTTGATGAAAATTACACCTTACAACCACAAAATGAAATTCAAAGTCAATACTATCACTCAGAGCAGGTAAGCATAATGGTGCATATCACGTATCAACATGGGAAAGATAGCAGTGAAGAGAAACATGTGATATTGAAAGAAAGTCACTTCTACATAAGTGATGACCGGACCCATGACATCCATTATGTGCAACATTGCTTTAAATTATTCTATGACCACGTGATAGCTATGGATATACCATTTTATCGTCATTTCATTTGGTCAGATGGTTGTGCTGGATAGTTCAAGAATGCACGTGTATTTGAATGGTTGTGTTTGTTGCACCTAAAATATAAGGTGCCACATGTATGGAACTACTTTGAAACTGGTCATGGAAAAGGAGAGCATGATGGTGCTGGTGCATGCATTAAAAATTCCCTTCAAAGGGAAGAGACGAATTTTACAGGTGGTCGCCTTCGAGATGCTGCATCTATAGTCCAATGGTGTGCATCTATCATGGGAGAACAATCAACAATGAAACACTTAGTGCAAAGAATATTCTGGGAGGTTACAAATGTGGACCGATCACAAACACCTCAGGTGAACACAGTGCATGGAACTCAACAGTTTCATTCAATTAGAAGCTCAGACAACTCGACCCTACAAATTTGGACAAGATTGAAGGCTTTCTTTTGCAGTTCCTATAGCATCAGTGAATGGGGTGATTGTGAGCATATTGATACCATTGATACATGGGATCGAGTGACTCTTGGCACCAATTTCAATGGGGGTAATGAAATAGACCATTTGGAAGATGATCAGACACATATTTCTAGAGACTATGATCACATATCGGATCTCATACAAGCAGGTACATGAGTAGTACCTAAATAATAAAATGTATTTATGTATTGTTTACTCGACCATTGTATAATTTAATTTATGTATAAATTAGAAATGCAAGACCTTATTTACAAAATGTATTGTTAACTGGACCTATTTACTTTCACAGGTCAGATATATGCAGTGGTTGCCCCAAAAAATAATGAATGGAGTTCTGACTATTGGTTGGCACATTACTTAGAGGGGAAACAAACCCTTCTAGAACCTATTACAGATGATGAAAATATTGAATTCCCAACCGGATCGATGGTTATAAAAGGGGAGTACTTGACACTTGCAGCACAACAGAAAAGGAAGGGTGGGTATGTATATCCATATTATAGACCATGAGCTATTGTATACCACTTCACCAACCTAGTAGTTGGTACAAACATCAAGCTCCACACACTTTCTCACAAAAATAGGTCACATGTACGATACTTGCTACCTCATATAGAGCATGAAATATTGATGGACACTATTGGCACTAGAGATGATTCAAATGGCCTACTTGTATGAGTGCATTGTCAGGCGTGTTATTTAAACCATGTTTGCACATTTTCATTGGGTTCTATTTTATTTCTTATGATGTTACTAATGTCTAGCCTTTCGTGTGCCTAGGATACAAACATCATCTACGACACATTGGAGGCGCTAAGAATGGTGTCTTTAGACACCACCAAATATAGTTCGAAAAATAACAAGCTCTCCAGTTGTTGAAATTTACATTTCTTGATGTTTTTAGTTTAATATATACATTTAATTAGGAGAGGGAACTAGAAACACATGATCACCAATACTTGAATGCACCAACTAGGCTTTCATGAGTAACCAATTTGCATATGCTCCAATTAGGTTCAAGATAAGGTATGAGATGTCCAACTAGGATTTGGTGCGCAATCATGCAAGTTAGGAGAGGGAAATAAAAACACATGATCACCAATACTTGCATGCACCAACTAGGATTTCATGAGTCACCATTTTGCATGCTCCAACTAGGGTCAAGACAAGGTATGAGATGTCCAACTAGGGTTTGGTGAGCAATCATGCAAGTTAGGAGAGTGAACTAGAAACACATGATCACCAATAATTGCATGCACACCAACTAGGCTTTCATGAGTCACCAAGTTGCATGCTCTGGAATTAGGGTCTTGAGACAAGGTACGAGATGTCCAACTAGGGTTTGGTGCGTAATCATGCAAGTTATGAGATGTGCTTTATGAGACAGAACAAGGTATGATATGTGCTTTTATTATGATTGTTAGTGGCATTGGTATGGAAAAAAAGAACTCAAAATCATCATAAAGTAATTAGTTCTTAATTCTACTTGAGGAAAAAACCATTCTTTTGTTCAAGAATTAATTTCTTATTCAAGAATTTTCTCAAAAAATACACTAAAAACATGTACATCTAATTATTTTCCCATGGAATCTTACATATAAAAGTCATGGGTTTCCTTGATGGTGCATATCAAAGTGATCCAAATTTTAGAATCACAGGGCATCTTAATTTACTTTGATATGCATGTCAGTAAGTATAAAGTTGGAACTGGCATTGGAACTGGCAAGGTAGGAGATGTCCAACTAGGGTTTGGTGAGCAATCATGCAAGTTATGAGAGTTAACTACAAACACATGATCACCAATACTTGCATGCACCAACTACTCTTTCATGAGTTACCACATGGCATGCTCCAACTAGGGTCAATACAAGGTATGAGATGTCCAACTAGGGTTTGGTGAGCAATCATGCAAGTTAGGAGAGTCCACTACAAACACATGAGATCACCAATACTTGCATATACCAACTAGGGTTTCATGAGTCACCAAGTTGTGCATGCTCCAATTAGGGTCAAGAAAATCTATGAGATGTCCAACTAGGGTTTGGTGAGAAATCATGCAAGTTAGGAGAGTGAACTACAAACACATCATCACCTTGATACTTGCATGCACCAACTAGGATTTCATGAGTCACCAAGTTACATGCTCCAACTAGGGTCAAGACAAGGTATGAGATGTCCAACTAGGGTTTGGTGCGCAATCATGCAAGTTAGGAGAGTGAACTATAAACACATGATTGCTGATACTTGCATGCACACCAACTAGGATTTCACGAGTCACCAAGTTGCATGCTCCAATTAGGGTCTTGAGACAAGGTATGAGATTTCCAACTAGGGTTTGGTGTGTAATCATGCAAGTTATGAGATGTGCTTTATGAGACAGAACAAGGTATGAGATGTGCTTTTATTATGGTTGTTAGTGGCATTGGTATGGAAAAAGAGAACTCAAAATCATCATAAAGTAATTAGTTCTTAATTCTACTTGAGGGAAAAACCATTCTTTTGTTCAAGAATTAATTTCTTATTCAAGCATTTTCTCAAAAAATACACTAAACACTTGTACATATAATTATTTTCCCATGGTAGCTTTCATATATCAAAGTCATGGGTTTCCTTGATGGTGCATATCAAAGTGATCCTAATTTTAGAATCACAAGGCATCTTAATTTTCTTTAATATGCATGTCAGTAAGTATAAAGTTGGAACTGGCAAGGTATGAGATGTCCAACTAGGGTTTGGTGAGCAATCATGCAAATTAGGAGAGTGAACTACAAACACATGATCACCAATAATTGCATGCAACAACTAGGATTTCATGAGTCACCAAGTTGCATGCTCCAACTAGGGTCAAGACAAGGTCATAGATGTCCAACTAGGGTTTGGTGAACAATCATGCAAGTTAGGAGAGTCAAATACAAACACATGAGATCACCAATACTTGCATTCACCAACTATGGTTTCATGATTCACCAAGTTGTGCATGCTCCAATTAGGGTGAAGACAACCTATGAGATGTCCAACTAGGGTTTGGTGAGCAATCATGCAAGTTAGGAGAGTGAACTACAAACACATCATCACCTTGATACTTGCATGCACCAACTAGGATTTCATGAGTCACCAAGTTGCATGCTCCAACTAGGGTCAAGACAAGGTATGAGATGTCCAACTAGGGTTTGGTGTGCAATCATGAAAGTTAGGAGAGTGAACTAGAAACAGATGATCACCAATACTTGCATGCACCAACTATTCTTTCATGAGTCACCAAGTCGTGCATGCTCCAATTAGGGTCAAGACAAGGTATGAGATGTCCAACTAGGGTTTGGTGTGTAATCATGAAAGTTATGATATGTTCTTTATGAGATGGAACAAGGTATGAGATGTGCTTTTATTATGATTGTTAGTGGCATTGGTATGGAAAAAGAGAACTCAAAATCATCATAATGTAATTATTTGTACATGGTCATATGGGGGATTTGGCTAGGGATGAACTTAGTTCTTAATTCTACTTGAGGAAAAAAACATTCTTTTGTTCAAGAATTAATCTCTTATTGAAGAATTGTCTCAAAAAGTACACTAAACACATGTACATCTAATTTTTTTCCCATGGTAGCTTACATATCAAAGTCATGGGTTTCCTTGATGGTGCATATCAAAGTGATCCGAATTTTAGTATCACGGGGCATCTTATTTTTCTTTGGTATATGCATGTCAATAAGTATAAATTTGGAACTGGCATTGGAACAAACAACTTTGGATAATTAATGGCCTCAATGCTCTTGATAAAATGTGCTTTTAATGGTGGTGTAAAAACTCTCTAGGTTTTTGTTGACTAGGATCTCACTATAAATTGGATGTTAAACAAGACCTAATTGTCAAATACTGCTACTCTTTAGTACATTTATTTTCAGCATGTTTTTGGGAACTAAACATTATTGTTGATTCTCTTCCTTAAGCAAGTCAAATTCTGGAAGATATGGAGTTCGAAGAGATAATTGAAGGGCCCTATTTGGTTTCTTCCTTGTGATTCAAATAAAGGTGACATGTAATATCAATGTATATATTTCACTATTTTGGTTGAGTTAGATAATCTTTTGGTTCATACAGGTTTTTGGATGTATAAGACTATATGTGTTTTTGGATATTTTCTATAATAATATTATTATTATTTTTGGACAATTTTTGAAATTGGGATTTTTCTCCCATATAGGACCAACATGGGAGAAATTTTTGGACAATTTTTTAAATTGGCACATTTGCAAAGATCATGTAGTATTTTGTCTGTTGTTATCTATTGGGGTATTTTGATGAGATGGAATTAAAGGCCCGCGGTGGAACTAGGGTTACCAAGGTATGAGATGGAACTAGGGTTTGGTGAGCAATTTGCAAGTTAAGAGAGGGAAGCAGAAACACATGATCACAAATACTTGCATGCACCAACTAGGCTTTCATGAACAACAATTTGCATTCTCCAACTAGGGTTACCAAGGTATGAGATGGAACTAGGGTTTAGTGAGAAATCATGCAAGTGAGGAGAGGGAACTAGAAACACATGAGATCACCAATACTTGCATGCACCAACTAGGCTTTCATGAACACAAAATTGCATGCACCAACTAGGTTTTCATGAACACAAATTTGCATGCACCGACTAGGGTTTCATGAACACAAATTTGCATGCACCAACTAGGGTTTACTTCAACCAATTTAGCGTTTGTAGGGTACATGATGTATGCTAGTATGGTATTCAATGAACTCTAGTATCATAGGGTATTGTAGGGTATGATATGGTATATATTACACATGCATGCATGAATTAGTTTTAAATCGTACATATTGTTAGTATGTTATGTTATGGTACATGTTATTGTATCATAGTATGGTATGATGTTAGTGTCGTAGGGTAATGTAGAGTATGTTATTGTGTACATGTTAGAATTGTAAAGTATGTTAGTGTGTGTTAATGTGTCTAAATTAGGGTATGTTATTGTATGTTAGAATTGTATGATGTTAAAAAGTTGATGAGTCGTTTAAATTATTCCTTTAAGTATTGGAAATTCATTTAAGTTAGCACACATGCACGAACCACACATATCATTATATCACATAGGTGAACCACACATATCATGATCCAAGACCAAGTCAACCATGATATCATGTTCCAAGATCAAGTCAACCATATATATGTATAAATTTGAACCTTGCTTTAAATTATGTATGTATAACAATAATGTTGTACAAAAATTGCCATGCCACATGGCCATAATACAAAATAGTGGATCAAAAAGTAGATTTGTGTGTACATATGAACAAAAAGATACATCTATGTATGCCCCCTATACATTTTTTCTAGTTATCCCCCATTTTGCCGCCACTGCCAGAGTCTTCGGAGAAGTGTAGATTTCTTTTGCAACTACTCACTGGTGACCCCCATCACTAAACAAGAGGGATAGGTCTCATCAGTGGAGACTGCAGAAAAACCAACATTTGTAAGTTAATTTACCAACCTTTAAAAATTTTATATACATTTGTTCAAATTCCAAAACCAAAATAGCATTTCTACTTACTGTACGTGAGTAAGTAATCACGGGTCCTGGTGCCTCACTAACAGTGACCCTGATTGGGTGTTGTTCTTGCACCACTTGCTCACTATCAGGCTGCATAAATATATATATGCTAATGTCAAAAATATACATGTACCTTGGGGGGGAGAGGGTCACCAATTTGGGTTTCTTCAAGCACCAAATAAGAGAAATATATGTATACAAATGTACAAAGAAAGCGATCTAGACATAAACATACCTGTTGGCTCGTCAAAGGTGGGCCACCGGTTTGGTGCTCTTCATGCATCAGTGCCTCACTAGGGGCCTGCATATAAAGTAGCATATATATGTAAATTTCATATAAAATAGTGAATCAAAGACATATATACTACTTGGAAGGAAAATGATGAACTACCAAAGAAAGAGAAACATACAAACCTATTTGGGGGGAAGAGGTGAGTTGACAACAACCTCGCTTTGGTGCTCTTTAAGCACCACTGTCACAAGAGGTTCCTACATAAAGTAACATATTCCAAAGCGATATGTAAGTTAAAAAATGATTTTTCCAAACAAAGCGAAACATAATCAAAATCATATATAATTAAAATCATATTTCAAATAATACCTGTGTCTGCAAATCTACCTCTACATGAGAGGGAATAGGCTGCAAGACAATATACTCATCCTAGGCAACCTCACGGGGACTTCACTTAGTGAACATCTCACATAGCACGTGCGATCGTGGGATATTAAAGAATACCCTTAATTTCCATAGATATTGATCCAAACTCTTTTTGTTGAAACCCCCTCCCAATACTTAAAACCTCCTCCCCACCCCTTTTTACACCTCAATCCTTATAACCCACCCTACCCACTCCCACCTTAAACCCCTCCCCCCCCAATACCTACAATATATTGGTTCAATTTTTAATAATTTTAAAACCCACAATATGAACTAACGTGATAGGATATTGGTCAACAAGTGAATCCCCCATGGGCAACCTGCATAAAACATGTTACATTTAAAAATTAGGATACATATTGAATGTTACAATCAATATATGTACACAAACGTACAAAGAAAGTGATCTACATAAACATACCTGCTGGCTCGTCAAAGGCGGGCCACCGGTTTGGTGCTCTTCACGCACCGGTGCCTCACTAGGGGCCTGCATATAAAGTAGCATATATATGTCAATTTCATATAAAATAGTGAATCAGAGACATATATACTACCTGGAAGGAAAATGATGAACTACCAAAGAAAGTGAAACATACATACCTATTTGGGGGGGAGAGGTGGGTTGACAACAACCTCCCTTTGGTGCTCTTCAAGCACCACTATCACAATAGATTCCTGCATAAAGTAACTTATGTCAAAGCGATAAAAGTTACAAAATTATTTTTCCAAACAAAGTGAAACATAATTAAAAGCATATTTCAAATAATACTTGTGTCTATGAATCTACCTCTGCATGAGAGGGAATAGGCTGTGAGACAATATACTCAATCCTGGGCAACCTGCATAAAACATGTCAAGTATCAAAATTAGGATACATATTGAATGTTACAATCTATACTATAAATATATAAATAAACTTGACAAATTAACAAGTATATTTATTACCCCTATTGGTGAAGAACCAAACCCATAAGCAATATTGACAACCACATCAATGTTCTCAACATTGATCGACGCACTATGTGACTGTGGTGTGCCATGGGACACCAGCTGTATATTTGTTCACATAAATTGTTAGATAATTAAATATAAATAAAGTGCGAAACAATTGAATATTTTGACATGAAACAAAATATAATATTAAAATAATGAGTTTTACTTACAAAGCGAAGTAATCCATCGTCTTGGAAGTCGGAAGCATGGCCATAGCATATGCCTCCACACGATGTGCAAGGGTGTGGAGTAAAATGACGCTTTGAAGACTCTGCATTTCCTCTGTGATCTGTAGATGGGCCCACCATAGAAGTGCCAACCCCTTGGTATACTTTTCCTTGGAAATCAGTCCCATGCTCAAGCAATGTATCTGCCATGTCAAATAATGCCTGTTGTGTATACTCAATGACATGACCTGCAGGAGGATATACCAGAGGGGGTTTTGGTGTGCATGGTGGGCGTGGCACACGGTTGGGATATGTCCTGGAACCTTCCCTATCTTGGAGAATCCCATGACCAACACCTTGGTTTCCTAAGAGATGGAAGTAGTTAACATGTTTCCCTAGGATGAATTATGCATACAACTTCCTAAGGAAATAAAATGGGATGTCCCTGTTCCCATGGGGGTCTTCATCGAATACCATATACCAATGATCCATCCAATTAGCCTTTATATTTGGTTCAATGCACCAGTCTATGGAAATGTGTGCTTGACTGGTGGGTGGAACCAATCCAGTGCTAGGGTCCCGGAATAATGAAAATAACTGGTCTTTTGTAATTTTAAGGGCTTTTATGTCTTTATGAGTCAATCCATCGGGATAGTATTGCCTCCTAGATTCTCTGTATGAGGTAATGTTGTACAGAGCTCCTTGGGCATTGAAAATTGTGTTTGTTATTGTGTCCAAGGAATCGGCTAAAGAATCTCTCAAACGACCCCCCCCCCCTCTAATAGATGAGCTAAGGTGCCTCAATGACACCAAGCGTGCAATAATCTATGTGTTTCTATCTTGTTCCCCCTCCGGGTTTGGGTTTTGTTGTGGGTTAGGTTGTTGTGGGTTATTAGAGGGCGGGTTTTCTATATTGTGTTGTTCATTTATGTTGTCTATTAAGATTTAAACAAAAAACTGCAAGTTATTTTACTTAGAATCATTATTTGATTGTTCACATTCAATTACTTTTTTAAATTTGTTCAAAATAATTATAAAAACAATGAAATTATGAAAAACTTAAAGAATGGAAGGCTAAATGAAAAGGATTGAACTATCATTTACCTGCCATTGGAGCAATCCACCTTGAACTCGACCTTGACCTCGACCTCGAAAAGGTAAAACGCAAATCACACTTGCGCTATTTCTCTCCTGCGGTTTTTCACTATCTCGACCCTGTGAAAATGAGATTTGAGGGGCCTGCGGCCTCTGTTTTATTTTTATTTTTACTTTTCAATATTGCATGTGCAATATAGCGCATATGCGATATATTGCACTTGCGATATATCACATGTGCGATATATCGCATATGCGATATATCGCACTTGTGACATATATCACATATGCGATATATCGCATATGCGATATTCAAAAGTAAGGAACTAAGGTTTTTTTTTAACTAAGTGTATGTTGTCTCATGGGAAGTGCATCCCTCTTGTGCTTTCTTCTATCATACCTTAGATGATTATGCTTCCATTCAATGATGGTGTATTCATTTCAATTAGGGATTTTAAAGGCATTTGTGTTGATTTTAGTCTTCTCCTCAATTGACTTGAATATTTCTTCAACGGTGTTATGATTGTTGTCAAAACAAAGACTACAATTTTCATGTGGAGATAATTAACAACCGAATATTTTATCTCAAATCATGGTGCTTTTCTCAAATTTTGAATTTGTCTCCAACTGGGAAACTATCTTATCCAAATCTTCTTCTATATAGAAAGGATCTCAAACTCTTTCCTTTGAAAAAGTTATTTATTCTCTTGAAGTTGAATTGTTAGGTCTTCATCAATTTTCTTGGAAGATCTACTATTTGACTTTTCTTACACCAACAATGGTATTTTCAAATTATTCATGGTTCTTATGTATTTGTTTCTTTTCCTTTATTAGGGAGATAATTTCATCTTCTTGCTTGCAATTTTTTTCCTTCTCCTCTAGTTTATTTGTCAGGGTTTGTTGTGTCTTTTCAATTTTTTCTTTCAATCCAATGTTAAGACCTAAATGTTGGGAACATTTCCCCCTATTGGGCATAGTTCCCCCTATAGTGTGGCACAGTTTACCTCCTATATGGTAGTGTATTACATATTATTGATGTAGGCTTGGGTCTATTAGTTGTTATTGTACACATATGTCTCCTATATATAGTAAGGGGATATTGTCATATTAGTAAGCATTGCATATTGTCTTGTCTTGGGTACATAATTAAATTGTG
This sequence comes from Pseudotsuga menziesii, assembly GCA_001517045.1. NCBI lineage: Eukaryota > Viridiplantae > Streptophyta > Pinopsida > Pinales > Pinaceae > Pseudotsuga > Pseudotsuga menziesii. Next base: position 65,348 of record LPNX010403594.1, read on the forward strand.
TAAGGAGGTTCCTCCCTCAAACATGATTGTTATTTATCTGTGTTCTTCATTATTCAAGCATGGATTACTCTTTTTTATCATGTTTCTACTATTTGTCTGTTATTTATGGGACTTGGTTGCATAACATCCAAAACTAATCTTTTAGTCCCTTTTTTTGAAATATAATATTCATCTTGATACTTTTGCAATTGCTCCATTAATGATCAGTTTTCTCTTTCATCTTTCCTTAGTTCACATAGAGAACTAATAATTTCTTCCTTTAGATATACTTATTCTTCAGTTTCAAAGTCTTCTTTATCTTTGGAGACTTTGCTTTTTCTCTCAATGGCTTCATCATTTGTTTTGGGTTGTACATCATTTTATTGAGAAAGTTTCTTTTGAATAAAGATAGTATATATTCTCCCAGAGCTATGTATTTTAATTCCATTGTCCCATTTTGTTCTTCTCACAATATGATAGGCCATTCAAAATTGCATTCATTTTCTTTGGATTGTTTTTGTGTAGATTATTTGTTATTGAACCTTTTGGTTGACTCTTTGGATTTGTGTATCCATTATGAACTACACTCCAAATGTCAAGCTCAACAACTTGCATATATGCCTCTATTCTTATGCTCCATGGTACATAATCTATTCTATTTAAAAAGGGAACTATTTTAGGATATACTAATTGAAAATCCATGAGTAATCTATGGGATATGTCTTCTAGTTGTCAAACTATGTGAATAAAACATGCTTTGACACCAATTGTTTGAATATTTATAGATGTTGAGATGGCGGGGGTGAATCGGTATTAGAAACTTCTACTAATTTTAACTTCATTACTTCAGGTAATAATCACACATTAATAAAACATTCAAAAACTATTCAATACAAATGCACAATACATAATGATTTTAAATGGAAATCCAAAGAGGGAGAAAACCACCAAAGGTGTATCCTTTATTAATAAATTGTTTTTTTTGGTTCCTCGTACCACCATATGTGATATATCACATACGCAATACATTTTCACGAACCTTAGCCTTGTGTTTGGGCTCGGGTTATTCCGAACGTACCATCAATGATGCATATGCATTCTTGATTTGCACTTTAGAAGTGCATTTCTGATTTCCTAAGTGGAACCAACTTCGTGCGACAACCCCTTAGCAAATGAAAAGCAAGGACATTTGTAAGGATTTGTGAACTTGGAGTTGATGTTTTTTTAGAAGTTCATGCCCTATTTCATTTATGAAAATTCACTTCTGCTGTTATGATATCATATATGTTATTACAGTGCACATATATATTTAGTCATAATATAGTAGTTGTGAGGTTACCAATCATACAACTAGTGAGTGCATTCTTCTATAATGTAGAGTTATCCAACCATGTATCATATGCCAAACAATCATGTTGACCTATCCGTGTGATGCCAAATTGCAAGTAAATTCAGTTTGGTCAAACATGATCATTCAAAGTCTAATATATCTTGTTAAAGTCATTAAGTATATTATACCTACCAAGCAATGTGCTCTTTTTATACCCAAACCACAGTTTATATATAACCTTTCAAATCTGATTTGTACCCTTTTGCAATAGGTTTGAGGATTCTGCAGGAAGTGACAGTCTACACCCTTTTGCATACTATAGCAACAATTAGAGTTGGCCACAAAGAAGTATGTTACAGCCTGTTAGGGGGGTAAGGAGTGAGACTAGGTCACTGTTTAGAATACAATTTAAGGTTGTTAGGTGGTTGGCCAAGTAATGATAGTCTGAAATTTATTGTAGACCTCAAGAGAGGTGGAAAAAGTACTACTACAGCCTTGTTGTGGATAGGAAAAAGGAAGGTCAATACCTTAGATGAGAGGCCAAGTGTAGGAAGAGAATCCTTATGGATGTTTGGGAGGTTAGGGTAGTGAAAAAAGCTAGGTTTTTAGGTTGTTTTAGGGCCTTTTTTTAGGGTAGAAATTAGGTTTTAGGAATTTTTTAATATTTTTAGGGGTTGTTTATGGTAACTATGGTCTTGGGTCGTATACATGTCAATTCAAACACTAGAATACGCTTTAGGGGAAGTTGACTGTTGTAATTGATACCCATGGGATGTTCTTTTAAAAAAAGAAACTATATATGCCATGCGCATGGGATTGGGTAAGGGATCGACATCCACTAAACAATGATAGATTCCAACAATGACTTCCATTCAGTAGGATGGTTTGTAGATGAGGGTTCATCACTATTTGTATGATTATAGTTGTGAGGAAACATGCATGCATGCATGCATCCATATGTGATATGCCATCTGTTAGGTCATGATTTTTCCTTCCTTAGTTTGATGCTTTTGTTTATGTTTTTGAAACTTCCTAATATTTTTGCTTCTAGGAAATTTTGGTTTATAAAGTTTAATTTTGAGTTCAATCCTTTTAGTTTTTCATCATTTTGATTTTTCTTATTTTTAGGCCTGCTTTTATAAATTTTACTTACAGTTCATTCTTGAACGGTTCTACAAGGTATATATTGATTAAATGGTTTCATAAATGACACTAAGGTCAAGATTAAGCAAATAAACCAAGTCTTAAACTTGATTAGTGATTTAATGAGGTGAAATTATGTGTTGGGACTTTCTTGTAGTGCAAGAGTGAAATTAATACACTAGAGTGCTACAAGAAAGTCGCGCGTGCAGAAATCATTATTTTTTAGTTCGATTTTTTCAGGTGTCTTGTCCCTGAGGTGTTAACCACATCATTTATCACATTTGATACGTGTCTTGCCAAGTTTATCATTGAAATAGGTGGATAGTCATTTTATGAGATGAATCATGGCGACTGCATGCAACACAAGATGAATGATGACAATGAGTGGAACGAGGCAGAGTTTTTGGGAATATGTTCTTAATCTGAAGAATATGAAGGTATTGAAAGTCGTTGTGGGAACATACTGTTGAGAAATCGAAGTTTTTACAACTGAATGAAGAATTAGGGATTTCCAGCAGTGATAGTTTGAAGTGATCTGGATAGTTGAAGATAGTTGGAACGTGAAATTTGACACCTAACCCTTGAAGAGATCGACTTCTAGTGCTTGTATTAAGCTTCTGAGCAGGCACCCTACATGGCATTTGACAGGGTTTGTTTAATTGGGGGTTTTCTGATAAATTCCATAATGTCAAAATTCTAACGAAGGATATGAATTTACTCACTCAATAGACTATGAATGATGAAATATTAACCAATATATCCAAGTATTCATCGTTTGAAATAATAAGCTTTAGAGCAGAACTATTGGAGGTCCTTGAATTTTGTGATTAGGTCAAATTGTTGAAAAATTTCGTACAGAAGAGTTCCTGAACTGTGTGATAAGGAATATTGCAAGGATTTGAAATTAGATAGGCTATGAGATTATTGATAGGTGATGTAAACCATAGTGAAAATGAAGAAAAGTGGAAAAACTAATAGAGCTAAGCCCACTGATCTCAGTTAGATAGATAAATTTCCAGAATGTGCTGAGCTATTTGCAAATGCAAGATGGTTGATATTTTTCAAGAAAATTGATGGATACCATGCAGAGGTCTCCCATAAGTTTTCTCAGTGCTATGACAAAGACACTGTATCTTTTGATACTTTGCAATTCAAATTAACCAAGGAGTTGGTAGCTGAGGCAACATGAATTAAAAATGAGGGAGAATTATGGTTTAAGAAGGTGCCATTCACCTTTAATGCACAAAAGTACCTACGGCCTGGTATACTTGCAGATTGGGGTAAGGGTGTACCCATTCATAAATTCAGTCCTGAATGGATAGAACCTATTAAGGTTTTACAGAGTTATATTACATGTGAAGGAAGATATTCCTTCGTTTTTAAATACCACTTCAGATTTCTTCAACACCTCAGTAATGAGTCAAAGATGAACCTACCCTTCTTCTTTCTAAAGAGCCTACAAAAGATGTCTTGTAGAATTAAGGAGCACCAGAATCATACTAGAAAGTCCATTTTCCACCATGGACTTATCAAACTCATTATAAACACCATTTGGTAGAGTAAGGGGAAAATTTGGGAATATTTCCTTTTCTGGTTAGGGTTTCAGAATGGTCAAGAAGGACAGTCTCATAGAAAACAAGCTGATAAAGGACAGACATTGATCAAAAAGCTTAGACAGAAGTTAAAGGTTAAAGATGAAGACATGATTAAATTGGAGGAATTTTTAGATATTACAAAGGAATATTTTGAGTCCAAACAACATCTTAAAGACATTGAGAGCAAAGATTTGCAGTATGATAATAAGGAGACTGGGCCTATTCATAATGATGCACCAGCAGAGACATTTGTTGCTGAAAATATTGTACCTGCAAAGAAAATTTCAGGTGATGAAGAGGATACTGAAGTTCAAAAACACAGCCCAATCACAGTCCTGTCAGAAGATGAGAAATGCATGTTTGAGGAGGATAGACTCCTAGTTATTGATGAAACTAGGGTTTGTACTAAAAAGGAATTTCACAGCTAGGAGGATGAGGTAGCAGTACCAAAGAGAAAGAAATTAAAAGTTATTGAATTTGCCTCAGTCACCCATTAGGGAAAAACTTTCAAAATGTTAGGGGAACTTGCTCCTGTGTGGAGACCAAAGACTAGACCTAGAAACAAGCTCAAGATGAATATGAAGAAATTGTTGAACCCAAAATTGAATAAAGAAGGAGTAACAGTGATAGATGAATCCTCATCTGTTGAAAAATTGGATGTTGATAAGGGTGACAGTAAAGGAAAAAGGCCAATGAAATCAGAAAGAGTGTCTGCCCTTACTAAGAATAAATTGTTTGATATTTTTCTAGAGATATGAAGTAAAATGTTGCAGGAACAACAAGAAGGTAAGATAAAGGCTTCTCACTCAGAAAAGAAGGTGATGGTTGAGGAAAATGTTCCCTGTGAAGCTAAGATTGAAGAAAACCTAAGTTTTCCAGAAACTCCTATAGAATTGTTTCCAGAAGATGAAGAATTCTATAGGAGACTAAAGATTCCATGGCTTCCAAATGAGATGCAAAGCACATCAGGAAATAAAGCATTTGATTCAGAAAAAGAGAATTTACAGAGAACTTTATAATAGTATAGATATTAGGTGGAATATATGCAGGAGACAAATGATGGCTTGGTCATGGCAAATACAAGACTTAGAGAGGATCTGGATGAGGTGAATAGCCACTATCAAGAGCTGATTCCAGTCTCAAAAGAGGCATTGAAAAGGAGGAGGAATAGAGAGTCTCAATTTACAATGTTGAAACAAACCATCAAATATCTACAGCAGCAATAGGAAGAACTCACTAGAAAGATGGCAGATATGGAAGTAGATCAACTGAAGGCTAGAAGAAAGGCCCAAGCCCTAGAAGGGATAGCCTTGTTAGCTGAAGCAGCTAAATATTTGTGAAGCTTGTTAACAAAATCAGTTATTAGTTATGTTTTGAAGGATATTTCATTTTTTTAATTATTATTTAGATAGAACTATTTCGATGAGTAGGCTGAAAAGGAGTTAGGGTTTAGTTCTAAACCAATTTTGGAAGTATAGTATTTATGTATGTCACAAAGAGAACTAAGGGTTCGAGTTTTTGGCTGGAAAGACGAGGTCTTCAGAATTGTTCATGAGCTAAGTAAATGACTCTTATGTGTATTTGAAAGACTGATTATGAAATATATGCTCTATTTACCCTTCAGTTTGTTCTCTGGCTTCATTTATAGCTTGTTTTAGCTACTCAGTTGGTAATTTCATTGCTGGTTTAAAGTTTTATACTTGTAGTGCTCACCATTTGTGGATGAAACTCAGTGTTGTTTTCTGTTGGATATATAGTTATTATGTTATGCATCTCAGTTTTTGTATGCTTACGATTTAGCGTTTATTTGGATTTATGAATGCATTCCATCTTGTCGTCAAACTTCTCAACCAAAAAACCCTAAAAACCCTATTTTGTTTTATTGAAATATTTGAGATTGTGTTGGCTGATTCTCTTGTAGTCTTCAAACAATTTCTGGCATAAACATATTTGGTGCCATTGCTGGGGAACGAAGTTGAAAACATATTTTTCCCTGGGATACTTATATTTTCACTGGTTTTAAGAGGTGAACTTAAACAAACAAATCTTAAAGACTACTTTTCACCAGTTTGTTACAGTGGCTTCCAGGGGAATTGGAACTAGAAACAAACCTATTTCACCTTTGCAGTTGGGTGTTTCAGACCGAGAATAGATATTGAAAACAAAAAGGAACATTAGAAGGTCTCAGTCATTACCAACCCTATGTGATCTTGATTAGTTGGATAATTCATCACCTTTATTTGTTTTGAGAAAATAAGAAGAAACTTCACCTTGGTTAAAGCCTATAATTCATGTCAGTAACTTTCAAGTTTTCACTAATCCTCAATCCTTCAAAAAGGAAAAAATAGTATCTCTTGGTAAGATTCCTCTATTTCATTTGAAAGTTGGTAAAACCCCTTTTTATCCAAGTTCCAGCTAAATCTCTCCATCACCAAAGTCAGTCAGCCTTAAAATGGCAGCCCAAAATCAGCCTATAGATATGATGGACCGAATAGTTGCAGCCAGATATGCACCATTAGTTTTGCCTCACCCTTTGAATGCACTTCCTGGAGGTGACTATCAGAAATAACTACCTAGGCTTAATGGACAAGGTGAAACTACAGCTGAAGAGCACTGGGAAGCATTTCTCAGTTATGCTGATAACCAAAATATTGAAGCTAAGGACGTATGGATGAGGATGTTTGTGCAGAGCCTTGATGGAGATGTCAGAAAATGGTTTAGGGAGCTTCTTGCAAATTCTATCACCATCATAGAAGAGATTCAAGACCTCTTTATGACACAATGGGGCGACACCAAAGATCATACTTATTATATAACTGAATTTGGAGCCCTTAGGAGAAAAAAGGATGAAACCATTGCAGACTTTTCAAAAAGATTCAATAAAATGTACAGCAGAATTCCTGCAGAAATAAAACCTTCAGAAACATATGCAAAACTCACATATGCAAATGATTTCAATCATGAATTTTTCTTACTACTAAGAGAAAGAAGACCCGTTTCTTTACTGAATATGCAGGATGCAACATTAGGGGTGGAGTCTAACATATTGGCTTCCAATAGATTGAAGAAGGAAACAAATTAGCAGATGTATGATAGGAAAGGTAAGAAGAAAGAAGCTCCAGGGGTTTCAACATCTCATTCTTTAGAAGGCAAAATTGATGAGATGGACAAGTTAGTGAATATTTTGACTGCAAAATTAAACAAGTTAGAACTAGAAAGAAATTCAAGCAAGCCCGTTCAAGAAGGTGAAAGAAACCCTAACAATCAGAACCAATTCAGAAGACAATTTGCTCCTTGTTTCATACCTAGAGAACGAATAAATAATGATATTCAATGAGAAAGGAGAGAGATTGAGGATCAAAGGGTAACACCACCTCTTCAGAACAATGTTGTTGATGAAAAAGAGATTGATGAAGAAGTGCTATTTGAAGACACAGATCAGGATATGAACTAATTTGGAGAAAAGTTGACTCAGGGTTTTGTCACTGAAGAAGAATTTTTAAATGCAGAATATTATGATGCTGATATGTTTGAAACAGAGGATGATTTGAATCTGAAAATGACTATTGTAACTGCTGATGTCTATCAGAGTGAACCGAAGAAGACTTTGAATTTGAGGTTAGGCCCAAAACAAGTAGTACAGAACCCAAAGAAGAATATAGTTGTACCTACTAAACAACAATCTGATCCTCTGTCAGAGAAAAATCAAATTCAAGATAAGTAAAAGAAGAACATGGAGGTTGAAGAGGTAAATTAAATCTTTGCAGAATTTTAATCTAGAAAATGAATTAAGCAAAATAAAGATTCCTATGCCTTTTACTGAACTAATGAAAAATCCTTCTTACAAAGAATCAGTTATTAAAATGATTGGCTCAACAAACAATCAGCCTATTTCTGATACAGTGAATATGCAAGAAGAAAATCCTAAGATTTTTATTGGATCAACTTTGGCTGAAAAAATTGAGAATGAAGCAAGTGCTTCACCTCCATTTTACATTACTCTGACATTCCATGAACAAATGATACATAACTGTCTGTCAGATTCAGGAGCATCACACAACTTAATGCCAAAGGCTGTCATGGAATCTTTAGTTTTGAGTATAACCAAACCCTATCATGATCTATATGCATTTGATTCACGAGCTGTAAAGTGTTTGGGTGTGATTAAAGACATGGTTTTCTGCTTGGCTCAGCTACCAATGAAAAGTGTAATCATGGATGTGGTGGTAGCAGATATTACACCTAAACTTGGGTTACTTCTCTCTAGGTTTTGGGCAAAGAAAGTTGGTGGAACTTTACAAATGGATTTATCATATGCTACAATTCCTGTGTTTGGAGGAGAAACAGAAGGTTGTACAGAGAGCTTTCGTTTTCCTATATTGTGACAGATGACAAGAACCCTACAAACCATCCTCTGTATGTTGTTGATAAAGATTTGGGTACTTGCATGTTACATTTTAGTGATGATGACAATGCTGTTGGTTTGTTACAGGTTGAAAAGGAAAAGTCAGTTAAATGCAGTAAGGAACAAGAAGATGATCTTTGGAAATTATACTTTGATGGATCATCTTGCAAAGAAGGTGCTGGAGAAGGGGTTATTCTCCTATCCCCTCGAGGTGAAATAGTAAAGCTGATGTATAAATTAGAATTCATTACTACAAACAATACTGCTGAATATGAAGCTTTGCTGTTAGGATTGAAGGCTGCTAAAGATTTGGGCATTCAGTAGATTTCTGCATTTGGCAACTCTAAATTAGTTGTTCAGCAGGTGAGGAAAAATTATCAAGTGAAAAAGGATTTGCTGAAAGTCTTTCGAAATGAGGTATGGGACATGATCAATAATTATTTTGTAGCATTTAACATTACCTATATTCCAAGGGACCATAATCATACTGCTGATTCATTAGCCTTAGCTGCTACACATTTTAGAATTCCCAAAACCACACAGCTGAGGTATCCCATTAAGGTTAGGTACAAACCATCTGTACCTGATAATGTAAAGCAGTGGAGAGTGTTTGAAGATGACATTGAAATTAGAATATTTTTGGAGCTTACACATGAGTTTTCTAATTCCTTGATTGATCAAGAGGAAGATGATGAGGATGGAGATGTTGGAAAGATTGTTGAAAATGAAATTGTTGGTCACCAGATTATTGAACTAAAAGGTAATTTCATCCCAAAAGGTTTGGTACCTTTAGAAATAATATTTTAAAAAGATGATACACCCCTAAAACCTGTTGTACAGTCTTCAGAAGAGAATGTGGTGGATTGTAACATTGGCAGTGCAGAACATCCTAGAATGGTGAAAATTTCGAAAGCACTCACAGCTGAACAGAGAAACAGGTACATAAAATTGTTAAAGGAACATGTTGATGTCTTTGCATGGTCTTATGAAGAATTGATTACATATGATATTGGGATTATACAACATAAAGTCCCTTTAAAACCGAATGTTAAACCTTTTCGTCAGAAATTAAGGAGGATTAATCCAACCTTGATTCCTTTTATTGAAAAAGAAGTGAAGAAGTTATTAGATGCTAAGATCAGTGTTCCTCTTAGGTACTCTTCATGGGTGGCTAATCTAGTTCATGTTAGGAAAAAGAAAGGAGAGATCAGACAGTGTGTTGACTTTGGAAACTTGAATAGATCTTCACTAAAGGATAATTATCCTTTGCCTAAAATTGAGCAAATATTGTAGAAGGTCATTGGGGAACAGAGGATTTCTATGGTTGATGGTTTCTTAGGATACAATCAGATTTCTATGCATCCTGATGATAAAGAGAAAACAACTTTTACTACTCCCTGGGGAACTTTCATGTATGATAAATGCCTTTTGGTTTAATGAATGCTGGAGAAACTTTTCAAAGAGCTATGGATATAGATTTTGTTGGGGAAAAGGACAAGTTTGTGGTAATTTACTTAGATGATATTACTGTATTTTCACAATCAAATGATGAACATCTAAAACATTTGAAACAGACTTTCCTAAAATGCAGAAAATTTGGTTTGTCTTTGAATCCAAAGAAGTCACACTTTGCTGTACAAGAAGGAAAATTACTAGGTCATTTAGTTTCTGCTGATGGTATAAGGATTGACCCAGGAAGGGTAAAAGAAATATTGAAGATAAGTCTGCCTAGGAGTAAAAAAGATGTCCAATCTTTCATTGGTAAAATCAACTTTAAGGATTTTATACCAAACTTTGCTGAGACTATCAAGCAGATTATAGCCATGCTAAAGAAGGATCAAGAAGTCAAGTGGACCACTGAAGCAAAGAATTCATTTGAAAAAATCAATATGGCTCTTACTGAAGCCCCTGTATTACTTGACAACGAGGGGAAAAGAGGCAAGTGGATTGCTAAAATCGTGGAGTATGATGTAGATATTAGACCTACCAAACTAGTCAAGGGACAAGGTTTAGCTAAGTTGTTGGATGAATCAAATTTCCAAGCTTTAGGATTGCATGTGACGGCAGAAGAGCCATCTCAAGAAGAAAATCAAGCAGAGTTGGAGAAAGAAAAGGTTATGGACTTATATTCAGCATCCACATGGTACGCAGACATTGTGTATTTTCTATTGTATTTGCAATGTCCTAAACATTTAGATAGAAAAGATGCTAGATATTTGAAGATAAGAACTATTAAGTACTGTTTGGTAGAACAACAGTTATTTTGGAAGGACCCAGGGGGTATTCTACTCAGATGCTTAGATAAACCTGAAATTGAAGGAGTGGTTTCTGAATCCCATGAGGGTGCTTGTGTAGGTCACAAGTATTGGAAGGAAATAGAATAAAAGATCTTAAGAGCTGGGTACTATTGGCCCTCTTTATTTGCAGATGTATATCAACAGGTAAGAGCTTGCATCCCTTGTCAAAAGTTTGTTGGTAAACAAAAATTGTTTTCATTACCTTTAAAACCAATTGCAGTAAGTGCCACTTTCCAGCAGTGGGGTTTGGACTTTATAGGAGAGATAATTCCATCTTCCTCAGGACAACACAGGTGGATTTTGACTACAACAGACTTCTTTACCAAATGGGTGGAAGCTATCCCTACTAGGAATGCCACAGATAAGGTGATTATGGAATTTATTGAAGAAAATATCCTCAATAGGTTTGGGTGTCCTTAGAAAATAGTAATAGATAATGCAAAATATTTTAATTCTAAGGCAATGGGAGCATTTTGTGAAAAGAATGGCATCTTGTTGAAACATTCAACTCCTTACTATCCCCAAGGTAATGTTTTAGCTGAGTCCTCCAATAAAAATATCATTCAGAGTATCAGGAAACTACTGAAGCATAATAAGAGATCATGGGATTCTATGTTGAAATATGCATTATGGGCTGATAGAATAATAGTCAAGAAAGCAATTGGAACTTCTCCTTTCCAATTAGTGTATGGTATAGATGCAGTTTTTCCTGTTCAGTTGGGCATTCCAGTGATGAATTTTTTTCAGGATTGTCAGGAAGAACCTAATGATATGTAGAGAAGGATTTATGCAATGATAGAGTTGCAGTACAATAGAGAAAAAGTGGAAGAAAAGGCACAACTATACAGACTGAAGATAAAAGACAGATTTGACAGGAAAATCAAAGATAACACTTTCTCAATTGGTGACATGGTTCTAAGGTGGGAGGCTAGGAAAGAGCAAAAAGGGAAACATGGCAAATTTGATAACCTATGGTTTGTCCCTTTCCTAGTATCTAAGTTTTTGGAAAATAACACTTTTGTCCTACAGACTTTGGAGGGTGAGGAATTGTCAAGTCTAGTTAATGGACGATTCCTCAAGAATTTCTACAGTTTTTAAGGGGAATTTTAGTTTTTCATTGTATATACTGGTGTGATTTAAAAACAATAAGGAATCCATAACCCAATGGAAATTTTGCATATTAGCAAGTAGCAGGAAAGGAGGCACTGGTCTACAGGTTCTTGAAGCCTCATAAGGAGGACTTCATCCCGCAGCAGGAGCCAGATGTTAGGTCATGATTTTTTTTCCTTATTTTTATGCTTTTGTTTATGTTTTTGAAACTTGCTAATATTTTTTCTTCTAGGAAATTTTGGTTTATAAAGGTTAATTTTGAGTTCAAGCCTTTTAGTTTTTCATCATTTTGATTTTTCTTATTTTTAAGCCTCCTTTATAAATTTTACTTAGAGTTCATTCTTGAAGGGTTATACAAGGTATATATTGATTAAATGGTTTCATAAATGACACTAAGGTCAAGATTAAGAAAATAAACCAAGTCTTAAACCTGATTAGTGATTTAATGAGGTGAAATTATGTGTTGGGACTTTCTTGTAGCACAGGAGCGAAATTAATACACTAGAGCACTACAAGAATTGTTAGAGCCTCCTATGTGATTCTCTAACATGTTCTAATTACTGTAGCATCTCATGAGCATGATAGGAATTTGAATAAAATTTCACTTGTCAAAAATGACGGTGATAATATGTTTTCTTTTGTTTCCTCTTTTTATTTGACGTGATAGGGAGTTAAAATTTGAATAAAATTTCACTTGTCAAAAATGGCGGTGATAATATGTTTTCCGTTGTTTCCTCTTTTTATTTGACGTGACAGGGAGTTAAAATTTTATACCTTATTTGAATGACTCGTGAGTATTACCTTTCTAAGGAGTGTTAAATTTAGCATGTGCACACAGAGGTGTAACAGAATGTGGGGACGAATAATCTAAATCATAATATATAACAAAGGAATGTTTTGAGGAACAATTTAAATTAGAATATATAATAAGTTTATTGAACTTAATACTTTTACAAAATAGCAATTATGAGATATTTTTGCTTTTCAAAACAAGAGCAATGTCAACTAGTCTTAACAATGAAGAGCACATAATAGTTTGACATTGCATGGCAGAGATTAATCTCTTAATAAACAAGACCCAAATGTGTTGTTATAATTGATGGTGTAACAACTATAAAAAGTAAAAACATGTTTGATACAAATCAAAATATGAAATGACCAATAATAATCTCATATAGGATTCAACAGAAAAATATGGTGTTGGAAACATTTTAGGTTAGCATGAGCGCTGCACATGAAGATTGAATCCTCATGCTGTGAAATGGCAATGACCATTTTCCTTTTGCAAATTGTAAAGTTGTTTTTGAATCCTTTGCTTTGACAAATTGTTGCAAGTGAATTGGAGATAAATTGACATAGTTGATTGGAATAACTGCACAATAAGCACATAATGATCAAAGCAAACACATGTGAAGAAATTCCAGTTGTTCTTTGACCTGCATATAAAGAAATCCTATTAGAATTTCAAGCAAACATCAAAACATAAAATGAATATGAAAGACTTGAACATAGTTTGTTATTGGAATAAAAAAATGAGATTTTACAAAAAGCAAGAGTAGTTACTCTCATAATGATAAATGACAACAATGAAGATGAATTCAATGACAACAAAAACAAAAAATAGAACCATGAATAAAAGAAGAGTTACACAATATGTATACAAACAAAAAAAATAGAAGAAGGAAAAAACATGAAGGTCCAAAAGGTAAACTATTAAATATGATTTGAAAAAAATCATAAGCTGGTTTATATAGCTTGATGTGTTGGGGTTGATAATGAGTCCACTTGTCAAGTGTTACCTCTCTTATCTATTAAGGCATAGCAAATTATTTAATATCACCACCCATACATGTCATGTTTTACATCAATTCTCCAAATTCCAACCTTCTCTTTAACCCCAACAATTTATTACAATTGCTAATACAGAGGAAAAGTAAAAAATGAGAATTGTTCCACATGAATCCATGCAGAGGGATGTGTGTATATGTTTTCCATGCTAATGAGATGTTCCAATTTTAATTGTTGGAGAAAACTTTGTTGGAAACAACAATTATGAACAACCTGCACAATTAAATTCTTAAATTGAAAGTAAACATATAGCAATTCAAACCAACAATAAATCCACTATAAAATATCTGCAAGATAATTTATGTTTGTTTTAATATCATTAAAGGGATTGAGAATACCTTTGTAGTAGGTATTTATGCCAACAATGACCATGTTCATATTTAGGAAGGAAAATACTAGAGTCTAAATAAGTAGAAGCACATTTGGATGTAGGCCTTGACCTTTATAAGAGTAGATGACACAATATCTTCAATGTTATTCAATTGCACAGTTGCAAAAGCATAGGAGGTGCAATCAGTATAGAAGAAGAAAATTTAGGTGAGCCAGTAAGACTTTGGCCATCAATGTTCATCTAACTTGTCACTGTAGAAAGTGTGCTTGATTAAACCCTCCAAGGAGAAGAATCATCATCAAAGAGTGAAGGAAAAAGATTTGCTAAAAATGTCTACAAATCATATGTAGAAACCAGTGGGAAAGAACCTGAAAAACTGTTAGAAATGACTTAATCAAATACAACATCCCTTCATTCTGTCACTTTGTAAGTGGAAGGATTATATAGACACATACCGGTGAAATAAGTTCAAACAAAAAAATTAATAAACCCTTTTAATTCTTATGTTAATAGAATAAACTCATTCAAGAGCACCGATACAAAACTTGTACCTTGACATTAAAGATACAAAAGAAATCACCAATTATAGAACTAAATGGAAACTATCCAAAGGAAATCAACCTCTAGACACCCTCTAGGAACAAAATTAGAACCCTTGTTTTTCAAACAACATTTTAGAGATCAAATCTAATTGAAATTGAAACAGATCAAAGAAGTGGATCCATATAGCTTCTATCAAATGTTATATTGATTGTATCGATCTGTATATGCTAATACGATCTATATATATTATCCCCTCATATATTCTATCAAATGTTATATTAACCAGTATATCTTTTATCCACTGGGTTTTTAGCAGATATTGGCCTTTTCTATTTTCTGGGAAAACATCAGGAAAATATAGAATCGGGTTCCCTTTCAAATCCTCAGTAGTCTACTGAAACTGTAAAAAACTATATCTTTCTTTGTTGAAACATAATTTTTTAATGCTATTATCATTCTTGCTTATCTATGTGTAACAAACCAAAATTATAACATTATGTGTTAAACCCAAGCAAAAAAAGTTTGTAATACTTATTTATTTTACTTTAGTTTTTATTCTTGTTTGTGGAAACCCTAGGTGGTTACTAAGATGCACTAGACAAAATGTTTGAGAACTTAGATCATCAACCAAGCAAAAGTAAAGGTTGCACCTCAATCGTTGGGCGATTCAATAATAATGAATTGAGAAAGATACACCAATTTAAACCCTCAAGCTTACTTAGCTTCATAGCTAAATTACTTCAAACTTGCAGCTTCCCTATCCTACGGTTCAACGAAGGAGAGACTACGCTGAACCTAGCACTCAAAAGACTACTCTAGCAAGGGAGAAACGAATGAGAACAAAACTAACCATTCCAACTATAGAAAAAAGCTTGGCCAAAAGAGATTTAATTATAATTTATAACATTTTAGATCCAGAAGTGGATGATAGATCGAAAGCATAAGCATTAGAGGAAATTTCAACTCAAAATGGGCTTCCTAAAATGAACTAATAAAATAATATTTATTAATTTTGGAGGAAGAAAAGAAAAAAACTACTTTTTTGTTTGTATTTTTGACATATCTCCCTGTGTTTTTACTCAAATTTTGATCGAGAGAGCTCGTTGGATGCAGAATTAAATTCCGCATCCAACAATTACCCACTCGGCATACTTTTGACGGACCCCGCTACCCCAAAAACAAGAAATACCTGAAAAAATGGAATGATGACATCATCATTCTGTTTTTTCAGGTATTTCTTGTTTTTGGGGTAGCGAGGTCCATCAAAAGTATGTCGAGTGGGTACTCATTGGATGTGGAATTTAATTCCGCATCCAACGAGCTCTCCCGATTGAAATTTGAGTAAAAACACAGGGAGATATGTCAAAAATACAAACAAAAAAAGTAATTTTTTTTATGATACCTATCCCCAAATTTATATTAAAAAAGTGTTTAAGACCTATACGGTATTTCAAATTTAAAGCAATTTCATTGGCTAACACATGATGACATGGAATTTGAATAAAAGTTAAAAGTCCCATTTTGAGTTGAAATTTCCTCTAATGGATGGAATCTTTGACTTTAGTTTGGGTTTCTCCATTCCAACAAAACTGGAAGAAAACAATCTTCTTCAGTCAAAGAAGAGTTACGAATTTGTTTTGTCCCAACACTGTTCATGAAAACAAGTATGTAGATGATCAAAATATTATGGTTGAACCCTCAACTGTTCATATTTCATCTCTATGTCATGTTACCATCTTGAGCTATTATATCTGTTTTATGTCTTTTACAGTCCACATTCATGGCCTATACATAAGTCTTTTTTGTTCAAAGTGTTACATCACTTAGTTTACAGGTAAGTCGTATTTATATTCTTTTATTAGCAGTTGTAAGAATTTTATTATTTCTCTATTTGAATTTATACTAACGACAGTGAAAAAATCTTTTGTTTGCAAGTGTGGCTGCCATGGAAGTCGAACCTTGGTTCAACATGTAATTTTATAGGTTTAAAGTTGTCGATCTTTCTTTGTTCTATACTTTGAAGGAGGAAATTATTAGTTTTCATGGTCATTTCATATGCATGATCGATTATCAGTTGATCATGTTCTTAATGTTTTTTGGTTGTTGTAAAAAAACAACTCACAGTTGGGGTTTTAACTTCTCAAGTCATTCGGCTTCTCCATTATTGGTAATTTTTGTTAAGAATTTATTAGGGTTTTGAAATGCCATTCGACGCATTTACAGTTGGGTTATTTGTTTGAATTTTGTAAAATGTACCTAGTGACAGTTGGGTCCTTAATTATGTTCCATAGGTTAAACCCTAACCTAGGTGAGAAGATAATACTAGCTCTTTAGTTAAGATAATGTGAAATGTATTTTCCTTATGGGTTTTCGCAACTCTGTTTTAAACACGGATTTCGACTCACATTTGTAACTTCATGTGGACATTTTTTTAACTATATAAGTTAATATAACATGTATTTCCTTCTTGGTTTTATTGTTTGCATTATTTGTTCAATCAAGAATAGGGTTTCTACACTACTCGTTTTGTTGGTAATTATTTATTGTCAATGTGTGAAGAATAATACATGCATATATCTAGGTTAATTCTCATGAATATTTGAACCTTACTCCTCAGTTGACATCGATATAGTAAGGGTTTTTATGATCAATGAAGGGATTTTAGTTTTAAAAAGAAATATTTCAGTTTATTCCTTTTTTACTTTTGTTAATAAACAATTGTATAACAACAATATTAGATGAAAGGGTTCATCGTATCCTAACATTAACTATATTTAAATTATGAACTGTATTCATGATAAAATTAACCCTATGACAATATAATGATAACGATAAATGAAGTATAAACAATGACAGGAAAAAATATTAACCCTACATTAGTATAACTGTGATAGTAACTATGATACAAACTTCAATAGGGGAAAGATTAACCCTAAACATATATAACCATGAATGTATTTGATATACAAACAAAATTAGTAATTGAATTAATCACATAGCAATGGCTGCACTAAGAAAAATATTATTTTTAGAAAACATATCTGTATAATCTAGAAACTGTAGTCTTAACAACCACACTTGTAGCAAGCAAGCTTGTCTAGTTCCACCCCCTTTCCCAAAATCTTGGGTTTAAAATAGTTCTCCTCCAACTTGAATTTTCCGCCAGTAACTATAGAGAGTAAGTTATTTCAGAACCTAACATTCTCTTCTGCTCACTGACAGTTCTAGTACAGAGCCTAACATCTTCAATATGCTCTCTGGCAGCTCTGTGTTATTTCATAAATACATTCCATAGAGCCTTCACCTCTTGTGATCACTGGAAATTGTCTCTTTTATTTCTCTTTTCTTATAACTCATACTCTGCATGCCTCTTCCGTTTCCTGGGAATTTTATAGAAAATAACTAACTCTCCCTAGCACTAGCCACTTCTCTTTGTAAAAAATGTTGAGTTTTTTATAACTGTTTTTAAACCCAAGTTTCTGTCAATCAATTGTATAGTTGTTAAAACTCTCAATTTCCAATTATATTCAAATAAAATTTAGTTTAATTGTTTCAATAAAGTAAATAACAATAAAATATCAAAAGTAATGAGGGGGTATTACATTATGATTAAGGGAAAAAAGGGAACAAACATTCAGAAATGAAAATGTGTCTTATTCCCTTCTTTTAAAAAACAAGCAACTGACCTTGTTTTCGATGGATCTTATGTTTCTATTTTACATGTACATGAAGGGAAGGGGATGTGACACATTCATTAGTTCATTGTACAATACATATTCAATGAAAATTAATCAATTTTATTTATTAAAGAAACATTGTCTCCAATTGCTAATACCCTAAAAAAAACATCTTTTTAGAATAAGAATAAACGAATAAAAGTTGAAACAATGGATTGAAGCCTTACCGTATAATTTGAAAAATTATTGCTAGTCACCCTAACACTAATTGAATCTGCAGCAAACATAAACTGTCCTATCCGAAGAACAAGGCCGCTACCTGTACCTAGCATTCCTAATACGTTCTTCATTGCAACCATGAATTGAGATTTCTTTAGAATTGAAAAATATCTTATAACTACACTAGATGTTCAGGATCACTAGTGTCAAGAGTTGTGCCAATATCATCTAAAATGAAGATTCATCTGAGAAGGCCAAATTAATTTTAGTGTAAAATTTTATAGAATATATTCTTTAAATGACCTATTGCGGCCATTGCAACAAACTTACCCCACAATAAATAAACAAGAAATTCAACAACATTAGAAATACCTTGAAAATAACATCATGGATTGCAAACATCATTGCATAACAACCCAAAGAGCCATTTGAGATGACGAAAGGCTTCTTTCTCAATACTACAAATGCTTCTCATTGTCGATCCTCTACAAATTACCTAATAGCATGGTCAAACGACATACTTCTGCATCAAAAGGATTAGTACACCTGGATCTCATATAACTTCTTGTTTCATTTGATTATTTCTCAACTCTACATCATAATTATTCCAATTCTTCCAATTTCCCGGTCATGAATTTGTGCATAACAAATCACACAGGCCTACAACACTCAAAGTATAACATCCTCCAGAAATCCTATATTAAATATAAATCTTCCACCCTGACCTACTTTCCACTGAAATTTTAAGAATATAGACTCATTTAAAATATGATGTAATGTATGCGCTGTATTCACATCAAATTTCACAAAATGTACCAGTTTTTCCCATATTTTTTGAAATTATATAATCACACAAAAATGGGCACTTTGACCCATTTTCCATGAGATGTTAAGAACATAGAATTCTTTAACATCAAAGGTAACGCAGTGGAATGTTTTCTCCCTCAAATTTCATAAGCTGCAATAGTGTTGAATGAGATAATTCAAAAAGATACTTTAAATTGCACAAGTATGGGAACTCTAACTTATTTTTCATTGATATTTAAGGATATAGACTTGTTGTGGACTGTATTACCCTCAAATTCCATGTTGGAATGTGGATAAATATTGACCAAATCACCCCTCTTTTTCGAGGATTTTGATTATTGAATCTGATGAAATTCACGTATGTAAATTACAATTTGTAAAATCACACAATTTGAACAATTACAATAATCTCTTCTAGACTAAATGACACATTTTAAAACTACCCAAATCATCTAAACCACGATTTAAGCAATAAAAACTCCAATTCCAACATTTTTCCTTCTACTAGATTTCGTCCAATCGGGGGCGGTTTGGTTGTCTCTTATATTGCTCCCTAGTTTTCACCCAAATTATCAGAAAGAATACTTTAAAATGGAGTCAAAGATTATTTTAAGGAACCATACTTATTTAAAATTGTATAAATATTGGCGAATATTACCAATTCTTAAAACGCCAACTATAAAATGATTGGTGATATTTTTCAAAAAACATTTTAATTTCCAAGGATTTTATATCATTTATATAATAATTTGGCAATTTTTAGGGTGAAAAAATTTTAGCCCATAGAAATTGGGTGAAGCAGGGCTTCAAAAAATGCAAAATGGCAAATATTTTTTGGGAGAAAAACATCCAAAAATAGCCCACTGGGATAAAATTCACCGCTAAAATTATCCCTGATTGGAGTAGGTTCGACAATCTAAAAAACTCTGAAAACTCTGACAATATAATTCCATGTTCTTCGATCAAGACAATACACAAGCTTAAATCAAGTCCAATATCGTTGATAGATACCGACAATACAACGAATTGATCACCATTCTAGGATATGGACCCAGTCAAAATAGTTAAAATGCACATAATTTAACCATGGAAAAGAAATAGACAGGGTGAGTCTCAATAAAGACAATTCTTGCACAATTTTTACCATGCAAAGTCCACCGAAAACATTGAGATGCAACAAATCCAGTGATGAGGCAGGTTTCAATGTCCTCCGATTTGCCAAATTCCCATTGAATTCCTTATCGACAACATCGCATAGTGATTGACAAGGAAATGCGTGAGAAAATATGCAACAGAAAATGGGTCTGCTGAGCAGAATCCATCCACGATGAAGTGCATGTTTGGAATGCACTTGGCTTGAAGGCGTAGTTTCTTAGCAAAAGTGAATTGCTTGGATTTTCCTCCAGCATTTGCGATCGGGCCCGTGAGAGACAAAAAATGATTGTATAAATTAGAGAAAGTTAGGGAATCAGAGGATCTACCTTCGTTCACGAGCAAGTGCTTGTCGACCTCCACCCATGGTCTCCTCATCAAGGACGACATTATCTGGCTTCCCACGATCTACATTGAGTATTTGGAATTCTGCTCTTAATCCCAAGAAATAGAGCAGCTTGGCATAATAGTTTTCCATGTAGTTCTCAGAGCATGTTCCACATGTCTAAGATCATTTGCAAATCACTGAAGGTGTAACAACTACAACTCGTCAAGCAACCTGGTCCAGGTCTCTTTGGCCATTGGATATGATACGTCTTCCACTAAAGTAGGAAAAAGAAACAATAACAATAACAAAAGAAGAAACAATAACAATAAAAAAATGAATAACCTAGATAATAATATTTTTAGGCGATGGATAAAATTTGGCAAGCATAGTTTACAATGAGAAAAAAATAAAATTTAAAATAATGTTCTCTTTGCAAACTCAATACACTACTTCCTAGTAAGCATAAACCGGCTAAATATGCATCGAATGCAGGTGTTATGCTCTCTAATATCTAAAACCCTTTATTTTAATCCACAGTTGTGTCTCCTTGACAAGTACTCCAACATAACATCAAACTGCTCATAACATTTACCCTATAAAAACAAGATTTGGGATACATCTCGTGTATCCAAAATACTATTACAATCAACAAAAAACTTGATGCTTATCCAATAGAAATTTTCAATAACCACAGGTTCAATAAAAAGATCCTAAGTACAACTGAATTGATGAGAAGAGTGTCTTGATGAGAAGAGTGCCAATAAAATAATTATTTAACCCCATTTAACCCCCAAAATCCTAGAAGACTACAAAATTTTAATGGTACCCAAACCAAAAATAACCTAAAGTTCATGGTAGATTCTATAACTTTTATTATTTAACATGCTGCAGTCAACATCCAAAAAAAAAAGTTTGGAAGGTAATATACTCTACACTATGCATATTACTTGCAACAATGCTAATAAGAAAAAGAAACTATGCATATTAATTGCAAACAACATGTAATAAATAAATCAAAACCAAGAAGTTGTGAAGAAACTTTACTGTGACCCAAATTTCTAAAGGGGCCAAGCATTCGCCAGACGCTTCATGACATCTAAATTCCTTATATCTATGACTCAAAAGGAAACAGAGTGAAGACAAGGAGAACACGAGTCCACGAAAATGCATTTGTGGCATATAGATAATGTCTCCATAAACTATTGGTCATACAACTCCATCGAGTAACAAGGAAAATCTTGGGGAGCACTTCCAATGGAGTCCCTTATGCAAATTTCTGAAGGGGCCATGCATTCGCTAGACGCTTCACAACAGCTAAATTCCTTAGCTCTATGATTCAAAAGGAAATAGAGTGAAGACAAGGTGAACATGAGTCCAATGCATTTCTGGCATATAGATAACGCCTCCATAAACTGTTGGTCATACAACTCCATTGAGTAACAAGGAAAATATTGGGGAGCACTTCCAATGGAGTCCCTTATGCCAATTAATGTCTCTACCCATGGAATCAGTGGGATTCCTAAATGAAACGTGTAACTAGTCTCCCAATATCACGATTGCAAGGATCGATGTCACAGGTGGAGGGTTTATGCTATCAGGGGGTTAGGCTCCATGATGATTCTTTCGTATTGGAAATCAATTGAAAGGTGGCTCCATGATTTTTAATATAATTAATAGAAATCAAGGGATGGATACAAGATATTAATGCTGAGAAAACTTTCCCATCATCATTAATGCTCACTGAATTTGGCACAGATGTTTGCTAAAGCCTTCAAGCTTGTGCATATAGTGGATATAATATGCATACACTATGAGAGTGACTGTTGTTGGTAATGATTAGAGGAAATTTCAACTCAAAATGGGCCTCCTAAAATGAACTAATAAAATAATAGTTAAAATAATAAAATAATATTTATTAATTTTGGAGGAAGAAAATAAAAAAACTATTTTTTTGTTTGTATTTTTTACATATTTCCCTGTGTTTTTACTCAAATTTCGATTGAGAGAGATCGTTGGATGCGGAATTAAATTATGCATCCAATGAGTACCCACTCGACATACTTTTGACGGACCCCTCTACCCCAAAAACAAGAAATACCTGAAAAAATGGAATGATGACATGATCATTCCATTTTTTCAGGTATTTCTTGTTTTTGGCGTAGCGGGGTCCGTCAAATGTCATCATTCCATTTTTTCAGGTATTTATTGTTTTTGGCATAGTGGGGTCCATCAAATGTATGTCGAGTGGGTACTCGTTGGATGCAGAATTTAATTCTGCATCCAACGAGCTCTCCCGATCAAAATTGAGTAAAAACACAGGGAGATATGTCAAAAATACAAACAAAAAAAGTAGTTTTTTTTATGATACATATCCCCAAATTTATATTAAAAAAGTGTTTAAGACCTATACGGTATTTCAAATTTAAATAAATTTCATTGGCTAACACATGATGTCATGGAATTTGAATAAAAGTTAAAAGGCCCATTTTGAGTTGAAATTTCCTCTAATGGTATATAGCTTTGGGGTCATTTTTCTAGAGTTATTGACTGAAAGACCTCACATAATGAATGCAATAGATCTTGAAAAGTGGGTTGAGGTGACACTCTCAAGGGAAGAAACATGGAAACAAATTCTTGACACAAGAACCAAATTTTTTTCTCTCACAACATAGAATGAGATGATATCAATGCTGAAAGTAGCTCTCAGTTGCATTAGTTCATCCCTGGACTCAAGACCCAAAATGAAAACTATAGTGGGAATGATCCAAATGGTTAGACACGTTGAATGAATGAGATTTACTTCATTTTCAGTATATGAATGAAAATGGTCCAGTACTTGCAAAAGGTTAAATCATTCATTAAGGAAAATTGTGTGTAGAAAATTGAGTAAAGCTTAGTAGGATTGTGTGCAGAGAACTAATTTATAACTTGGATGAGGCTTAAACAATTCTTAAAATAAAAATGCATTTATGCTGAGGGTGTTTTGTTAACTAGGTTTTGATGTAGCCTTATTTAGTAAACTGAGTGTGGTTTTCATGTTTGCTGCTTCATGGTCCGTCATGTTCATTGTACGCGGAATGGATTTTGGATAGATGTTTTGTGTCTTTTGACTGGTGTTTTGTAATATTTAACTCGTTTTCCTTTTCTTTTTTTATATTTCTAGTTGGAGGAGCTTTCTTAAAGAAAAAGTAAATGTTTTCTATTTGCACCATTTTCAACCCACCACCACGACTACAAAAAATATAAAACCCAAGTGATGGATTTCTCTTTCCCCTTTGTTGTGATTCATGGTTTGGAAGGAGTCAAATTGAAAAGAAATACCTCTGATTTTTGAAGCTTGTAGGGGTATACTCAGTATTCATTTTACAAGTTTTAAATCTTGTATGTTTTTTATGATCGTTAAACTGTTCACATATTTCATGTGTGTTATTAATCCACTAGTTTAATGGTGGATCATGAATCTTTTACTGGGATTTTGTTCCCATTCGTGAATCCATGGTGAATACTGTGATTGAACTTCCCCCTAAAGGTGGCTTCAACTTTTATTTTTGTTCCTTGAAGAGGTGCTTCAAAAAGGGATTCATATAACTGACTCTTGGTGCATGTCTTTTACTACCTCTTACTTCTTATCCTTCTCTTCATGTTCGTCACTTGAAAAGTTTTCTTTCTAACATATTCTTTATTTTCCCATGTAGGTATGAATGGAAACATAGGGGATCCACACACATTCATGGTTTCAATTGGTTGGCATATGCACCAAATATGGACAATTGGACTCGAAATATGTTTAATTGTTTTGGACAAAATTAGTCAAAGTAAATTTCTTGCTGTAAATTTTCAGTAATAACAAATAAATATTGGCTTTCTTCATTTCTATTTCTACAAGCGCAATATTGGTTGACTATTTTAACCTTTGTCTACCAAAAATTTGGTGTTGTCTATGGTTATTTTAGTATCTCTCCTATGTGTTGACAAAAGTAGCTTCATCCCTGTTCTAGTTACCTCCTTTATTATCTAGTCCTTGTTCCCCTCCTTTGTTAGTTTCAACTTGCTTGTTTCTTGCTAAATTACCTTAGTGATTGATTGTTTATCATTACCTAGTTGATTTTATGTTTCTCATTGATGCTTAGGTTCTTGGTTTTTTTATTGTTGTTTGATTAGGTTTCATTTTGGTGGTTGATGGTTCCCAGCAAATTTATCTTTGAGCCCGGGATATTTTTCTATTTTTACTATGTTTAGATTCTTAAGGTTGTACTCATTTGATCAATGATAAGATCATGGAAATCGAAATGCTTGGGAAATTTCACTTATTGGTTAGTGAAGTTATTGGTTAGTTAAGTTCTTGGACCCCTTCAAAATAATCCCAAAAGTTATTGGTTAGGGCCTTGCTAAAGGGCCTATATTTCCTACCTATTGAGAGGCCTACCTATTCTTTGGTCTAGGGTCTGGTAAAGCTAAATATAATGGAGCAATGGTAAGTGATAGAGAGGAAAGGGCTAATGGATTATATTGTCCTTCATTAGTGACTTGTAGAGCTTGCAGGGGAAAATGAACTACATAAGGGCCTATGTTCTAGTGTTGGATTGTGCTTGGGCGAGGGAGATCAATCTATATTGACAAAGTAAGTGAAACATCACTGCTTTGTGTGATATGTTGAAATAAAAATATGTCATTACTAAAATTCCTTATGCATTAATTATTCTAATCCTCAATTGTTTTTTTATGCTATTTTATTACTCTATTTATAAAATCTCTCGTGCATCGTGATTGTGGTCCATCCTTGGAGATGTGAGGACAATTTATTATGTTGGATCTTCTTAATGGTTTCCTATCATATTTATGCCCAGATAATGTTCAAATGAATAACATATAAACAACTATGAAAGAATGAATATCGAAATGAGAATAAATTTGACATAGATAACAATAATTCCCACACAAATTAATAGAGAAGATACTAATTAAAACTACAAAATAGAATCCATAGCATGATACGAAAATGGGTCCATCAACCACATTTGAGGAAGGAACTCCATCTCCTCATTAAATCATCATAAAATGAAACTGTTGTTTAGGATATTGCAACCTTGTAACCTAGGTTCTGGGGTTACCAACTTACTACTAACTTATAGACAATCAACTTTTTACAGAGAATGGAAAGAGAATAGGAAGAAAGTCTTGACTTACCCGATTAACGACGGTTGATCCAAGCTTGATCTTCTCTTGCTCCACTTCTTTCCCAAGCTTCTAGGGATGCACCTCTTCACCTGCAAAGAGAAAATCCTTCAAGTAATATCTCATGCATATATATATATCATAGGTTAGATGAAAAGCATATAAATAATATAATCAAACATATTCATTAAACCAATATACATTAAATAGACACAATACAATATTGGAAGAAGAGTTCTCTTTATTAACTAGCAGTGAATAAGAATACAACCCATCTTCTGACGCAAGGACTCCTCTGCAACCAAAGGACTCTGAGTTTTGTTGCTCCAAGATTCTGAAGGTATACCACCAGCATAAATTTGCTCTCCAAAATTGATTGATTAGCCCCCACCCCAAGGCCTCTATTTATACTTTGGGAAATAGAGTGGTTTCAAAGGTTGGGTTGGTTGAGATGGTTGGGATAGTTATGGATTAGGACCCAACTAATCTCATCTAATCTCGATTTATATATTTTTAATGTAAAATTAAGGTATACGTAGGTATTAATATAGGAAACTCGCGTATAATACGTGTGTTGCTCAAGGGGAACTCGTGTATGCAACTATACACGGGTTGCAATGCAAATACTCATGTATGATACATGAGTTGCAATGCATATAGTCATGTATGAAACCCAAAACTTAGAATAAAAATATATAAGGCTGGTTTGAGGAGAATGCATCAAAGGTCATTCACATCTATAGTTTTTTTGCCACTTCAATCCTAATTTGTCCTTTTGTGTACCAACATGATGAATGTTGGAACTCAAATAGATAAGTGCCATTTTGGCTGATAACAAATTCCCCCGAATGTGTGAGGTCAAAGGGAAGCGATGGCTGAAATACATTATAATCATTATCTTGGAGAACTCAGAAGTCCAAGGACGCAGAGGAAGTGCCTAAAACAAATACATATCAATGTCATATACAAAATCATATATGAGGATGCCATGTTCAATATACTGGAACACTAGCTCCTTTACAATATTTGAGTACATCATATGATATGGATACAAGACCACATATATTACAAAGGTGGATCGAAGCCACAATATACAATGATGAGTCTTCAAAAATATGGAAGTTGTGTAGGTGAACACAACACAATCTTGCACAACTTAGGTTATAGATGTGGACCTAAGATCTTCGTCAAAATACAAAGGAACCAGTACAATCTAGGCCATGTGAATATATGTTTCGAAGTCGAACATGGATAGGACTCAACAGATTGTCAATCAATAGGTGATAACTGCCAACTGAAGCAAAGGAATTCACCAATTATGAAAGCGAATCCTAGGGTACTGTCGTCAAAACTCTAGGTCTTCGTCTTCAAGAAGCACTGATGAGAAACCATGATGTGATGAGGAAGGAAATAGATCCTCCAACAGATCACAAGAGTGACTAGGAACTAGATAAAAAATGGTAAACACAAGTGATATCAGATAAGATAATGATGGAATTAGGATATTAATAAAAAATAGGGATAAATCCTTGAAGAGTGAGCATGACACAAAGGTGACCCAAGGCAAATTTTAACTTTGCAGATAATACAACTAGACTTATCTGTCATGTAGGAGACATGATCAGATTCCCCAGGCACAAGTGACAAGTGGAGTAAGAAACTCTAAGTGATAGTTGAACTGAAAGTGTACACTAATACATGAGTATCGGAAGATTCAAAGAGTGTTATGTTCAAGGAGGACATGCTGCCACTGATTGTAACCCAAAAAGAAAAATTCTTCCTTATCTTTCCTGTTAAATTTTAATGAGTCCAGGAAATATAACTCAGCTCTCTTCATTTTTGATAAGCTTGAAGAGAATAGGGAATAATGCTTGATAATGTCACTTATTCGTGGATTTTACGAGTCCGAACTAGTACATGCTCGTTTGGTGTTTTCATGTTTAGAGAGTCTAAAAAATCCAAAGAAGACTCCAGGGGGGTCCCTTTTCATCCAATTTAGTTTCCTGAAGCCAAAAAAGTATAAAACATACCTAAGAAGAACTCTCTTAAATTCTGAAGAAGAAAATGAGAACCTTTTTTGTACTTAGTTAGGAAGGTCCAAAAAGGGTTATATTACCACCTACCCAAGCTCCTTCAAGAGCACCATATAGCTTGATTTTTACGAGTGTGAAGGAAAGCAAGATCACTCGGAAAGATCCATTTGATTACGAGGAATGAGGCTTACAATAGTAAACTCGATGCTTTGTTCTTGGTGTTTAACAAGTATGACAAAGACATAAAGTACACTTGAAATATTTTTCATGTTTAGTTACAGAGTGTGAAAAAGATAAAATTAAGATCATACCAGGCACTCCCTTTCCTTAAGTTTAGTCCCTCATGTCTAGAAAAGTGATAAACCTATGCTTGAGAATATTCTTGGCAATTCCATAGAAAATATATTTATCCTTTCTCGTATTATTCCACATGGTACGTGAAAGAGACAACCTACCACCAATGTGGATTCCCATTCACATATTCTTAACGAGACTGAATGGACAAGTTTAATCAGCAGTCAAGTATTTTTTGAGGAGTTATACCTAGGCCTAAAGAAACTCCATATGGGCGGGGAGCCTTATAAAAGGGATATCTTGTAAAAAGAGACCAATATGAGGATCAATTTGGCATGAAAAATAGATAAGAAGGCTCCCGTAAACCTACGACAAATGCGGCATGAGTACCAAAAGATAATAAATGGAAATCCCTATCCATGGAAGAACAGCGGTATAGACAAGGTACTAATGGTTGAATACCATAGTCCATGGTCAAAGTAGTGATCCTAGGATTAAGAAAGATTAGTTATAGATGCAAAAATGCATATAAATGACCAAAATCCTACCCTGTATGAGCGAAAAACAACTTTGATTAACCTTAGACCTGTTTCATTAGGAAAACATGACATGGTATTAGTTTGATTTTGATAAAAATTAAAAACTATAGGTTAAAAATCCACATTTTGAAATTATTTCTATAAATAGTGCAAAAATAGAAATCAAAATCACTATTTGACATTTTTATCCAATATAGAAAAGTTTTACCTCTGCCTTCAATTTCTCGGCGTGGACAAACTAGTGGACGATTTTCAAATCCGCAAGTGCCAGGTAAATTAGCTCTTCATGCTCTTTCATTTCATCCAAACAAATTTTTAATTTCATGTAAAATTGATGTTTTAATCCAGTTTTAGGGAGGTCGCGATGTATACATAGGTATGCAACTTAGACAGTCGCGTACACGCATTTTATATGTGACTTGCTCGAAAGCAACCCGTGTATGATACGCGACATGCCCAAAGGACAGTCAAGTATACTGCGTGACATAGGAAAAGCATACTTAGGTCCAAAATCAAATTTTTTTGAATGATTTTAATGTTTGAAAATGGCTTTATGGATAGGCTAAAACATGGTGTTGGAGTGGAGGGAGAGGGAACATGAAACCATGGACCAAGATGGACTTCGAAGGGCCCCCACAATGCATGCATTACAACAAAGTGGGTTTCTAAAATTCTTTTGTACCTCGCCTATGTGATCTAGTGTCCGTTTACTGGAATTTTTTATCAACTACTGGGATCATGATCTAGGTGCATTTGACCTACAAGGTGAGATTCTAGAAATTGCACTAGAAGATGTCTATTTTATTATGGGTTTGTCATGACAAGGAGGTCCTGTTAACTTGGAAGGTACCAGCAGTGGCGGTGATCTTCTAGGTGTTCAGAAATATATTGACACTTACTATGATGCCAGAACTCAGAAAAGGGGAACTTGCATCCCTATTGCACATATTGGCAGCTTGCCATTACAAGTGTTGGTAAGCACAGTAGTAAGGGTTGCAAGATCATCATCACTTAATCTTGCAATTCAAAACCAAATGAGAATTGCGGTGGAATGTCTACAAAGGGATTTATTTTACTGGTGCTTGGGAGTAATATCGATAATGAAGAAACAATTGTCTGACTGCAAGAAAGGACGACAAAAGAACTTCAGTTATTCTAGCATGTTGGTGTCCTTTTTATTTGAGAGAGTGCCTGCTCTGAGCCCCATAGTACCTCTACCATATTTCTCTCCCTGTCATCCTAGACTGAGTAGGTGGGGAGAAATATTCCTCCACTAGGGTGGCAGTGGTTCGGTTCAGAGTGTTTACGATGATGAATTCTACCTAATGTGGGAGCTACAACTAATAGCACTGGAGCAGCTTCCATATGTTGGGATGGATTTCTGGGGTGACAATGACCTTGTCCTCCCTCCTGGAAGAGCATGGGGAGCATCAGGTATTTTGGTTTTTCAAGTTTTTAAATTTTTATGAATTTTTAATCATAAAGATATATACATATGTATACAAGTTTTTAATCCTATAAATGTTTAAAATACAGATATTGGACTAGTCCACCTTGATGGGAATCCTTATATGTATGTGCGACCAGTGGAAGGAGAGGATAATGGTTTGATTAGGGTTCTTGATGAGAAGTTGGATAAGATTACCCAAAGAGTCCCTACTTTATGTATTGAGCAGATCCCTGCCATTATGTAGGAACTAGTGGTTGGTATCCCACCTACCTGAATACACCTTATGAGAAGGGTAGACAAAGAAGTGCTTGTTTAAATAGATGCCACCGAGGATGCTACAACTGAACAAGCTGAAGAAGACCGAGAGCAGGATGACCAGGACGATTAGGGTGACCAGGGTGGTCATGATGACTAGGGTGATCAGGACGACCAGGGTGGTTAATATTAGACCTAGGGGAATTTTATGGATTACGATCCAATTTTTGTATAATTTTTGTATATTATACAGTTATGATTGGATCTGAGGATCAAGAACTTGACCTATCTATATGGAAATATATTCACACACACACACACATATATATATTGCCGGTTTATTTACATGTGTTTTTGCAATGTATCTGTTCTGTATTTTTATGAAATATGTGTTAAGTGCCAATCCAAGATATAGTTCGCATATGCATCAATTAATGAATTTTGATTTCTTGGAATATGATTAAATGTAATAAAATCAAAATTTCTTTCCAATAACCTAACTTGCATAAACTGATGTAATAAAATAGGGTTTCGCACCTAATAAGCTCGATTGAGCTGGGAAACCACCAGTTGAGAGTCAACTCTAACTTTTACCTGGGTGATGCCGCGTGACAAGGCATCCCATAAAAGCTCAATGACAACCCTGTATTTGGCCACATTATTGGTAGCAGGACCTAGGAAAGTGCATCCAAAGGAAACCAGATGTCCTGAGGGTGAGTAAATAACCCATGTGACTGAAGCCAGTTCACAAGTGTGACGACTAGCGCCATCTGCAACACCTACAAACCATTCCGAAGACATCTGTAACAACTAACAGATGATATAAGAGCACAAACCAGTGAACTATTGTACATAAAGGTATATACAATAAAAATACAAGAAAAAGTACTAGGCCTAAGTATAGTACTTCTTCAAGTAGAGCCCATTTCTAGGCTTAGGCAGCTTATTCCCCTTTAAATTAGTTAATTCATATGCACCTTTCTTCAAAACTTTTGACACGACATAGGGTCCTAACCAAATAGACCTAAATTTCCCTACCCCCAAGGATTCTTTATCCTGGTCCCAGGGCAAGACAAGTTCTCATTCAGAAAAAATCCTAGGTTTGACCAATTTATCATATTGATTTTTTGCCCTATTTTTATGAGTCTCGTTTGCAGATAGCACATCCCTACATTGCTCATCTAGATGTTCTAAGTGTAACAAATGTTCTTCTAGCTCGGTTGTATCAGGTAACACATGAATGGCAATTTTTAAGGATAGTATTTTGCATTCAACCGGGGTTACTGCTTCCACCCCATGAATGAGTTGGAAAGGAGAAAACCCTGTGGTGTTTTTCACATTGGGTCGATAAGCCCAAAGTGTAGGATACATCATGATGTGCCAATTTGAATGAGCTGCGTTAATAGTATGTTTGAGAAAACTCTTCAAGGTCTTATTTACTTCCTCGACTTGACCATTCGCTTGCAAGTAGAAAGAAGATGAATGTTCTTGTTTAAAACCTATCATAGTGGTCAATTCGGTCATCATGATGTTTTGGAAGTGACTACCATGGTCATTGACAATCTCTTTAGGAATACTGAAACGTGCAATAATTTGGTTGAAAACAAAAAAAGATGCAGTTTCACGTCAGCCTTATAGGGGGGCATTGATTCTGCCCACTTCGTGGAGTAATCTACAACGACAATGATGTATTTGTGCCCCCTATCCGAAACAGGGTTGCACATCACGTAATCTATCCCCCACTTAGTGAAGGGGCCCACTGAGATGACGAGAAATAACGGAGCAAGATGCGACCACATCTTTATAGTGTAAAGCGGACAAGTATGACAATGCTTCACGGCTTCTATGCAATCTTTAAAGATCGTGGGCCAGAAATAATTAGCACATAAGATCTTCTAGGCCATTGCTAACGTAGATAAATGACCCCCCCATGCTCCACTATGGGAATCATTTAGGAAAATCTCAACCTCTTCATGGGTAAGATGCCAATGCAAAATAATCTCAGCCTCTTCTTGGGTAAGAAATCGACGCAAAATAGAGTCTGCCCCTCTACGATATAACATCTGTCCAATAATGAGGTAGTTTTTTGAATGTAAGCATAATTTGCATCGTTTTTCCTACGAAAATGTTGGAGGGCGCTTTGGGGTCTCGATATAGACAAGTAGATCTTCATAACAAGGGTCAACAGGTGGAAATCAAGAAGATGTGCTCATATGGGAATGAGTCTTCGTCAATGGATACATCTTCTTCAACAGGAAATTATGCAATGAGCTCTACAAAAACTAAATATTTTTTGGATTTGGCGAATTGAAAATCTAAGTCAAAATCCCGGAGAATGACTATCCATTTATTGAATTTTCCTCCAACTATCCGTCGGGACAAAAACATACTGGAAAGGATTAACATCCACCACTACTGTCGTAGTCCTTAGTAATATGTAGTGATGCAACCTATGAACAGCATACACAACTGCTAATGCCAACTTTTTGACATGGGAATACCTAAGTTCAGGGCCAACTAAAGCACGACTAAGATAGCAGATGACATGCTCTTGGAGCTCATCATCCTCCTAGACTAGTACTACTCCTACAGTCGACTCGGATGCATCCAGATATAATATAAAATCACAAGAGTAATATGGCAGATGCAATAAAGGTGCCAACAACAAAGCTTTCTTTAATGCCTTGAACGCAAGTTATGCAATTTCATCCCATACAAATGGGGTGTCCTACTTCAACAGGTGCATGAAACCTTTGGTTATCTTGACATAATTCATGATAAAATGTCGAAGAAAGTTGGACTTCCCTTGCAGGTTCTGAATCTTCCTGATGGAATGAGGAGGAGGCATATTTACTTTGGCCTCGACTTTCAGAGGATCCACCTGAATCCCTCTGCTAGAGACAATGAACCCAAGAAGCCTACCTGAATCGACATAGAAAACACATTTGTGGGTATTCAAATGTATTTTATAATGTCTGAATCTTTCCAAAATTAAACGCAAGTGATATGGGTGATCAATCCTCTTTCAAGAGTGTGCTGGAAGATCATCTAGGTAGGGTTAGAAATAGACTTGATGTCATGAAAGGAAAAATTCATTGCCTGTTGAAAGGTAGCCCCTGCATTTTTCAATCCAAAAGGCATTTTCTTATACGCAAATGTACCCCAAGGAAAAATGAAAGTTGTTTTATGTTGCTCTTCCGGTTTGATGTGAATATGATTATACCCAGAGAAACCATCCATAAATGAAAAGACCTCACTCCCTGCACAGGAATCAATGATTTGATCTATGAATGGTGTGGGGTAGTTATCCTTAGGATAGGATTCATTTAAATCATGAAAGTCAATATAGACACGTATCATCCTTTTGTTTTTGTTGACAGGAACAGGGTTGGATACCCATTCTGTCAAAGCTATTAGGTAAATAAAACCAGCTTTCAGTAGTTTTTCAACTTCATCCTTAACAACTGCTTCTTTATGCAGATTGATACGTCTAAGTTTTTTTTGAATTGGTTCGACATCAGGATAGGTTTAGATTTCATGTTCGACTATCGATGGACATATTCCTGGCATCTCCTCATATGACTAGGAAAAATCCTCTTGGAATTTCTTAAATAAGGCTGTATAGATAGAAATATCCCCCAAAGAGTAGTTTGCACTGATATATACATTTTCCACAACATTTTGGGTTTGCAGAGATGTTCATAGGAATAGTAACGAAAATGTTTTCCATATTCCCCTCGACAAATATTCCCTCCCTTGGTAAGGGATTGATTGGTATATCAGCATCACCTACCAGTCTCATATGGATCTCTTGATTTTCAATCCTGCTTAATTCTAGAATAAAATAGGATCAATGATGAAGATCTTTGCAGATCTTATCTTGTCCACACATAGCTTCCAAAATGGCTTCGTCAGATGGAAAAACTATATCTAAGCAGTCTTTAGTATGCAAAGAGTTCTCTGCCCAAGCAGGCATATAGGTTTCTTTCGGCTCCTCTAAGACTATGAGAGGGACTTAAATGGGATCAAAATCAGTATGAATTATCTCTTGGTAAGCTAATTTTGCTAACGATAAGGGAAATTTAGGTTCATGACAGGAAGGAAGGACCCAAGGGTCCGTTCTATCGACAACCGTTGCGATAGACTTCCATACACTAGTAGAACCCAAGCAATTAATCAGGGCTAGAATATTGAATGTGCCCATTAATGATGAATACATTCCAGCCCCTAAGCTCTTCGAATAAGGTTTGACTTGATAAATCAATGGCACGATCGAGTCATTAGTTTCCATGCGGCCCTTCTGAGTAAAACTAAGTTGGTCTACTAAAACCAACTTCCCTTCGTGCAGAAACACTACTACCTGAAGAATGATTGATTCAATAGAGGACATGGCATAAGTCGAACTTCTCCCCAGGATAAAGTTATAATCCAAATGCACATCAATCACCTCTACCTCAACAGACACTACCTTCCCTGCCAAATTTATCTCGAAAGGTGGTAGGATACCATGTGAACGAAATCACCTTCCATCAAAGGCAGTAAGTAGGATGTTCGATGGAACTAGCTCTGGAGATCCAAGAGCCTTCTAGTAAGACAAAGACATGACACATGTAGAAGCACCTTCATTGACAACTACCCTTCCAATGGTTTTTCCACCATGGATGACATCTATCAATAAGGCCACATGATACGATAGGCGAATTTTGACATCAGACAAATTAAATTTTTCCATGAGGCTTGATGAATCCATACTACCTAAGGCTGCTAAGAGTGCATCTTGCTGGGTGGAAAAACTCTATGACACCTCTAAATTTGACATTGTGCAAGGGGTTTGGGATAAATATTCAACTACATATTAATTGGTTGCAGCCCTAGCATTAGGATTGTGCAATGTTTTCTTGAAGACACCTTTTGGTATCTTGGGCATAGTTTCAGTAGGTTTTTCAATTGTGAGAGGGTTAGAAGTTTCACTTATAGACTTACCCTTCTCTGGATCCTCTGTCTAAAACTTATTGTTCATATTCTAGATTAATGTCTGGGATCGAACCATGTTGATAGTAATTTGGTTCAGGGGCATTTGGAGTGCCCCTTGCTACATTAGAAGCTGAAGCTGAATTCTGTCCTTGGGGGAAAGGATCCTTTAGGACAACCGGTTGTTGGATTTTGAGCAACTTTTGAGCTTGGTCCATAAGGCGACATTGATGAGTCAGGTGATCCTCTTAGCACAAATTACATGGAAATTTCACCTTCTTATTATCTTTTTCCCCCCATCATCCTTGTTTGTGGGTTTTGGCTTGTTTTGGTTTCCCTCACCTTTCTTCCCCTTTTCCTTTTTTCCCACGTGGCTATTGATTTCCTTTTTGGGAGGATTGTGCAAAACATTTGCATTATGGGGTGAGGGGGAAGCCTTTGCTGCCTTCATCATAGAGTGTTTGACGGAAAAATCATGGAGTTGTTTAGCCAAAGACTCCACAGTGGGAGATTTCACTGACCCAACCACACCATTGGCATGGGATCCAGGATTAGGTTTCTCGACATTATGTGTTGGCCTCGGTACATTGGGGATAATTTCATATAGAATCCTAGACTGAGAATATATCAAATCTAACTGCTAGGCCCCGAGGATAGCCTCTTCCTCATTGGTTACTCCCGAAGTGGATACATCCTTAGATATATACAGCAATAAGGACTTAAGGAACCATTCTAGTAAAAACTAGGGAGGGATAGTGGCCTTAATGAGCCTCTTCCACCTTCCCCACTCCTGGATATGATCCGAAATGTGAGTGGCATTGTCCTGCCGAAAGGTGGATAATAAGTCTCTCCCGACATCATACTAGACAAGAAGCTGGAAATGGTTAAGGAACACATTGGCTAAGTCCCAAAAACTACAAAATGCAGCAGAGGGCAGTTCAATGTACCACTTTATTGTGTCACTAGTAAGAGTTCTTTGGAACAATCTCAACCGAAGAATGTCATCATTCAGTGAGTTCGAGGATCACCACAAGTGAAAGGTGGTGATATGAGCCCCTAGGTCTTCACCAAATTTGCCTTCAAATTTTGGGATATCCGAGGGAAGCTTGGTAGAAACAAGTGGCCAGGAGGCATCATGTCTCTCTCGGTCATTCATTATCTTGGAAAAATCTGGAAACTTCAAAGTTTCCAGGAAAGGAAGATTAGGCCTAACCAGAGAATAAAAATTAATAGCTTGGGAAGTAGAAGGACTTTTCCCCTAGTTCCCAAATGTGAAGGCGGGGTTTCCCCCGGCTATCGGTTGTGAAGTAGTCAGACCAATTTTGAAAGGATTCCACACATAATCCAGTGGATTGTTCATATGTGGTGCAGTGTATGAGGTTCGGGCTGCCTTAGTTGAAACTGGAGTTTGGAAAATAGGAACGGGTATCCCTCTACTAAAAAGAGAGAAAGGAGAGCTCATGAAAGGAGCTAAAATCAGATTTTGGAAACATTAACCATAAGGGTCAGTGTTTCTGAACTGCACCCCTACATATGCAAGTGTTGGACCTACATATGGAGTGGATGGGGGAATATGCCCCCCATTCCAAGAAAAAACCTATACAAATGAAGAAGGTCCAATAGGACCACTTTGAGTAGTGTGTGCAAAATAAGTTGAAGCAGAAGGTACACTAAGAATTCTAGTGACCACCCCACAACAAGTTCCTACTACATTTGTTGAAGCTGGTGGTTGAACCATCCAACTAGATGGAGTTAAAGGAGTAGTAGGTATATTTTTTCTAGGGGCACCAACCAGGGGAGGTGGCAGTCCTTCAACTAGAACAACTAAGGTGGAGGTAGAAGGAATTTCTCCTGCACTAGACATTAGTCTTCCCACAAGAATACCAATCACATGTGAATTGAAAGGACGAACCTAAACGATCACGGGATCGTTTAAGTTAGTAAGAGGTGAATTAAATTTTCTCGCAAACTTGTCATCCTATAAGTATTGTATCTCTACTGTGGTTGTATCAACCTGGTTTGTCCTAAGTTCTGGTTCACTAGAAACTTCACTAGTTCCTACCAGTTCGAAAGAAACATCTGTGTCTAATATTCACCTTTGAGGGGGCGGTGGAGGTTACACTGTAATAAAAGGAAGAAGGTTTTGCAACCTTCTTGACCTTATGAGATTTTTTTCCTCCACGATTGAAAATTTGACACTTCACACCCTAAGGTCGGCTAAACACAAACAAACCACAGAGAAATCACTACAAAATTTCCTAAATTCACAACAAACACAAGGGGTATAAGATATGCTTTCAAGAATAAAGATGAGAGATAGTTACTTGGCATCCTTGAAGATGTTCTTAGGCATAAGCAGAGGAATCACCCACCACCCTCCCACACTTTCTACAAGGGTTACCTTCCAAGCTCATCCAAGGTCAACCAGAAATAGCCTTCCGGTGTACCTATATATGAACCCTAGATGTCAGAGAGACTAAAGGATACCTCAACTATATTGACAGTCTGGGGGGATGGTTGCAAGCCTGGTTCATACACATGGGTTGGTTAGGAAATCCTGAAACCTTGTCTAAGACATAATCCCAAGATGCGCAAAAAAATTGGTCTATGCTTTGGCAAGGAATCAGAGGGTTATCTCCTCAATCCAACCCTAAACCCGGCCACATGCTTAACTCCCATTTGAGATGAGCTTCCCAGATACAATAAACATAGAAAAGGGTTTACTTATTGATTGGACAACTATGTATTAATTTAAACACTTGTGGAGAGTTTAAACTTCCTATTCCACAAGTCTAGCCTAAGCTAGTTGGTGTATGACCCTATAAAATAAAACTTATTAATAGATTTTGAATTATATCGTTCATTTTAAGGGTTGTTCTTAGTCAGAAGGTAAATGGCGTGAAAGACTGTGATATTATAGACTCGATAAGAAAAAGTAAAATGATGTATAAAGCAAATTCCAAAGCAAATTGTAACTACTTAAACCAAATTTCTTTTCTTTTTTTGTAAATGTAAGCTAATGAAATTGAAACTAAGTGTTGGAAAACTAAGACTTATTTTTATAATTTTTGAAATTTTATTTGAAAATACTGAAAAGAAAACTACCAAGTGCAAACAAATGCAAAAGCATAAGATTTTTTTTCTTCGCCTTTTCAAATTCTTCAAAAACTATAATGCACCTAAATGCAAATTTTTGAGCGAGT
This sequence comes from Pseudotsuga menziesii, assembly GCA_001517045.1. Classification (NCBI taxonomy): domain Eukaryota; kingdom Viridiplantae; phylum Streptophyta; class Pinopsida; order Pinales; family Pinaceae; genus Pseudotsuga; species Pseudotsuga menziesii. Next base: position 104,032 of record LPNX010403594.1, read on the forward strand.
TTGAATAATAACAACATATAAAAATCAAAATGAAATATAGAGCACCCACAATAACCAACTTCAACCAAACAGGAAGAAAACTTGGTGAAAAAACTAATGAATAAAATCCACTAGCTTTACTAAAGAACAAGTGGCAAACTGACACTACACAAAGCAACATAGAGTATAAGGTATCTAAATCCCTGATCACTGACTCAGACACACAGCACCAAACTCATAGACCAAGCACTGAGGGCCAACTTCAAGTCACTAGATGAAAGAATATTCAAACAAAGAAAACTCAAAGGCTTAACATCAAGAAAAAAGTATGGCATACATGAATTTGGACTTACAGATTCATGCCAAAAACAGAAGACCCCTAAGTAGACAAAAATCAACCAAGGTAGGGACAAGCAAAACCTAGCAAAATTTTATGTTGTTACAGGATATATGCGACTGTCTTATAGAGCAACCCGTGTATACAAGTTCCTATACACAACTGTGTATAACAACAACCCGTGTATACAACAACAACAACAAAATTAAAGGAAAAAAGTAAAGGTCTATGGAGATACTATACTACAAATAAAAAGGCAAGATAAAAATACCACACTCAAAATCATAGAAAATAATGGTAAAGCACCTACATGATGAACCCATAGTAGGCTGGACTCCCCACCGGAGTTGCCAATTCTGTTGTTTAGGATATTGCAACCTTGTAACCTAGGGTCTGGGTTACCAACTTACTACTAACTTGCAAAAAATCAGCTTTTTACAGAGAATGGAAAGAGAATCAGAAGAAATTCTTGACTTACCCGATTAATGATGGTTGATCCAAGCTTGATCTTCTCTTGCTCCACTTCTTTCCCAAGCTTCTAGGGATGCACCTCTTCACCTGCAAAGAGCAAATCCTTCAAGTGATATCTCATGTGTATATATATATATCAGAGGTTAGATGAAAAGAATATAAATAATATAATCAAACATATTCATTAAACTAATATACATGAAATAGACACAATACAAGATTGGAAGAAGAATTCTCTTTATTAACAAGCAGTGAATAAGAATACAACCTAACTTCTGACACAAGGACTTCTCTGTAAACAAAGGACTCTGATTTCTGCTGCTCCAAGATTTTGAAGGTATACCACCAGCATAACTTTGCTCTCCAAAATTGATTGATTAGCCCCACCCCAAGGCCTCTATTTATACTTTGGGAAATAGAGTGGTTTTGAAGGTTGGGATGGTTGAGCTAGTTGGGATAGTTATGGATTAGGACCCAAGTTACTAATCTCATCTAATCTCAATTTATATTTTTTAATGTCAAATTAAGGTATACACGGGTATTAATATAGGAAACTCACATATAATTCACGTTCTTCTCAAGGGGAAATCACGTATGCAAGTATACATGGGTTGCAATACAAATACTCGTGTATGATACACGAGTTACAATGCATATAGTCACGTATGAAACCCAAAACTCAAAATAAAAATATATAAGGCTGGTCTGAGGATAATGCATCAAAGGTCATGCACATCTATAGTGTTTTGGCCACTTCTATCCTAATTTGTCCTTTTGTGTACCAACATGAGGAATGTCGGCAATCGAACAAAGAAGTGCCATTTTGGCTGATAACAGAAACAGAATTAGCTTTATAGTAATACTAGTATCTCTCCTCTATGTTTACAAAAGAACCTCCGCATAAGACATTCAAACCTTTCACACCAATGAAGAGAATTTAGGTGTTTCGTCCTTATCTTTGGACTCTGACCCTATTCCTTTTTTTCAAGTACATATTTATAGTGCTAAGAGCTAACAATAATGGGGAAGGTAACTTTTTGGAAACCTAAAACTCCAATTAGTTTCAATTTTAAGCCTCAACAACTAAGAGCTATTTTATTTCCCAGATAAATTAATTTTATTGTTTTAAACAGAAAAGACTGAATAAATTGTTTCCTTGTATGATAGCTTGGAACTTTTACTTTATAGAAATGCCTCTAATCCTATATGATAAAGAAGTTGTGACATTTTCATTATATTCATTATTACGAAGGCATGTGATATTAGTTTTTTTTCCAAATTTCCATATTGTTGACGACATAGTCTCCACTTGCAAGTTTTCCAATCTTTGTAATGTTTCATGAATGCTCATTTACCACTTTCAACTTCTTACACTCCAAGCCCCTTCTTGACCATTCTTAAATGTAAACTAAATCTAATGTAATTGTTTAATAAATTGATAGAGAACATCATACTGAAGATAAAAAGGGAACAAACAACATAAGCAAATGAAGATACACTATCAAGCAGTAACAGTCCAACTGACTTGGAAAACATGGCATACAATCGTCACTCTCGCCTTGTGGAATGAATGAGGTTGAACACCTTTGTTCATGATCATTTCATTTATCTTAAAAAAATCAAAGTTGAATCCACATTAGAGAAAATTTCAACTCAAAATGGGCTTTCTAAGGAAAATAATAAAATAATAAAATAATATATATTAATTTTGGTGGAAGAAAAGAAAAAAACTACTTTTTTGTTCGTATTTTCGACATATCTCCCTGTGTTTTTACTCAAATTTTGATAAGGAGAGCTCGTTGGATGGGGAATTAAATTTTACATCCAATGAATACACACTCTGCATACTTTTGGTGGGCCTCTCTACCCCAAAAACAAGAAATACCCGAAAAAATGTGATGAATTCATCACATTTTTCAAGTATTTCTTATTTTTGGGGAAGCAAGGTCTGTCAAAAGTATGCAGAGTGTGTACTCATTGGATGCAGAATTAAATTATGCATCCAACAAGATCTTCCAATTGAAATTTTAGTAAAAACATAGGGAGATATGTCGAAAATACGAACAAGAAAAGTAGTTTTTTTATGACACCTATCCCCAAATTTATATTAAAAAATTGTTTAAGACCTATACGGTATTTAAAATTTAAAGAAATTTCATTGGATAACACATGATGACATGGAATTTGAATTAGGGTTAAAAGGCCCATTTTGAGTTGAAATTTCGTCTAATGCCTTTAGGAGGAAGTTCGATTGCAATATTTTCCATGCCTTCGCGAATGGGAATTGAAGCACTGTAAAAAAGTCATGATCCACCATCAAAATAGTGAATTATTAACATGCATGAAACCTGTGAAAAGTTTAGCGATCCTAAAAAACATACAAGATTTCAAACTTGTAAAATGCAGACTGAGTATACCTTGCAACCTCTGAAAATTAGAGGGGTTTCTTTGCAATTTGATACCTTCCAAACCCTAAATCATGACAAAAAAGAAAGAGAAATCTGTCACTTGGGTTTTAAGTAGTTCCTTTGTTGATAAATCAAAGCTATTTTCACAAGTTGAAAGAATCCTAATTAAAACCTGCACCAAACCAAAGAACAACTTGAGTTGACCCATTAGTAAAAAAGTCCCTAAATTGAGAGTAAAAATTTAATGTTGTCACTTATCAAAATCAATTTATAAAAGGTTAGATCACTGTGTGTATTGAAGAACTAAGAGATGCCTAGGCATTGCCTGATTTAGTGACAGATATCATATTTTCAGCTTGTGAAACCAGAGTGTAGCTAGAGTGTTTGTTCAATTTTTTTGGAGAAGAACCAGAAGCTTCTGCAATTCAAGCTAAGAAAAATGATGCATTCTATACCACCTAAAACATAATCAAAATTTCACTAGGATAAATTCATATGTAAGAACCACAAGGAGTCACAACTTTATTTATTAGTGTTATAAAGAAATGACCAAAGATATTCTAAAAATGCATTCCAAATAGAAAATACCTTGGTTTCCATTGCATAGGCAACATTATCAATTGAAATTTGTTTGCAAATGTTTGTAGTTGTTGATAAAGATATAATTTGTAGAATTTAGAAGTTTTATTATCCATATGATTGTATTTTCGATATTCAACATAATATATACTAAATGAGGAAGATATGTTACCTTTAAACCAGTGGAGAAAAAAACTAGGTAGGACAATACTGCCATAAGTGCACCACCAGGAAGGAAAGAAGGCGCATGCCTGTGAGAAATATTTTCCAGATCTTGCAAATAATGCAACACATTGTATCACTTTATCAAACCAAATTAACAAGGACCGATTATATTAGCTGATTGTTTTCACTATTTCTTATATAATTTGAAATGTTCAAAAATTATTTTTACATAAACATCAAAATATTGTCTCCAACCAAATATAAAGAATATTTCATCCATAATTATGACACTAACATCTCAAAGATTCCACGATAAAGTAAAAGTATCGATCTAATATACAGGACTTTCAAGAATTATGTTCATGACATATTATGCCAAAGCTTAAGCAATGACGAAGATATCAATATTAGAATCTTTATATGCGTTTATATATTGTGACTCTAATCCAGCAAGAGCAACTTTATTGCAACTCTATTTTCAATTTACAAGGAGTCCAACCACAAGAAAACTCACATCTAACCTTGCTTGATTTAGTGTCTTAACTATATAAAATGATAACATCATTAATTCTGTTTAATGTTCCATGAAGTAATTCAAATTAGGAAGAAAGGGTAAAGCCACTTAAAACAAAACAAAAATTTCCCCATAGAATCAAGAAAGTTATCTAAAGAAGGTGTATTTTAAAACTGCCTTAGGATTTGTTCTAGGTTGAGTTATGGAAACCACAATAGAAAATCCTATGTAGCCAAAAGCTGACGGTCCCTTGCCTTTGAAGGTCAACGTGCTCTTGAAGATAAAGTTGGGGAAATTAAATTCGATGAAGATTATGGTCTGGATGGGATGGAACCTGTTCGTTGACAGGATTGATACCAATTCCAAAGTACAAGGTGAGATTATATTAAATCCTCCTATTTATTTTAAATCCAATTTTTTTTCGATAAGCTATGCTGCAAGATTGGTATTGAAGAAAAGGTAAGAACAAACCTGTTCCATTACCCACATGATGGTAAAGAGATGCCATAACCAGAGAGAACATCATATTACATTACATCAAGAAATTGGAAATTAATAATTTATTCTTAGATATGAGAAAAAAAACTTCAAACCCTCTATTAAAGGGAAGATATTTTACCAAATACCTGTACAATGTATACTCATGTGCAAGGTATACTACTGTGCAAGCTATAATCATGTGCAAGTCTTCAACATCAAAATATTGAAGTTTCAAGGTGTTGCAGCTGCAACATTTTCCCAAATTTAAAAAAAAAAAATTGGACCCTCCTTTTAATTTTGTCTTGCTTAGATCTGTTGGGATTGCTAAACTTTGTTGTTCTTCTGCTGCGAGTTCGATCTTTTGAGGTTGATTTAAGGAAATTTGTTGATCACTTTCGAAATATTGAATAACTATCTTTGTTTACTGATGTTGTTGACTTGAACTTGATGTTTTGGTTTGTGAATAATTTCGCTATCAGAGGTTTATTGAACAGTGAATCGCGACCATAGTTCTCTATGCAACTGCTGTTGCGAAAGCTGAACAATGAATGCTTGATAGATAGTTTTGATTGTCACCGATTCCTTGGTTTATTGATCAACTGTTTAATTTGTGATGTTTTATTTAACACTATCAGAAGTCATTTAAGGTTTGTTTCGGATTGTATTTATCTGTGCATCCACCATTTCGGAGGATCATTAATGAAGGTCCCTACGGATTAGGGCTAATCCTAGTCGATGCCATGTTTTATTCTTGTTCTTTTCTCTATCAAATTTTTTTATGACTTCGATTGAAACCTATAGCCTAATTGCTTTCTTCCATTGCGACGCTTGAGCCAACTACACATCCGCCATATAACTTTTTCGCTCGTTGATGGTTTGTTATGGTTTTTGCCGATATGTTTTATGTTGTCGTGGAACTCTTAGGTTGTATGGCTCCCACCATTGCGATTGCGCACTACACTATTGGTTCATCATTTGAGTTGATTCATCTGCCAATACCTTAGTGACTCCACTATCCGATGCATGACTATGACGACACTTAGTGTTTTTCCTCACCGACATTGTAAAGACCAGAGTCTATCCATCACTTGCCATTACGACCTCTTATTGAACTAATCATCCGATGCTTTATTACTTCCACCCGTCGAAGTGGATTACCTGCCCGATGCTTACTGTTTTTGCTTCCAACTGTCGGTATGGTTTTTCCCACTGTTTTGGTTGTGTTGTTACTCTATTTTCTGGGATGGCAGAGTTTTCCCATGGGTTCTGGTCGAGTTAAGGTTTTTCTGAGATGAAGATTCTTTTTGGTTAGGATTGTGGTTTTAGTAGGACGACGGGCTTTGAAGTTTTTCGGACCCATCTTGCGAGGTTTTCTTTTCCTTGTCATTTTCTTTTCATGTATTAACATTGTTTATACTTCATTTTATAGAATGCATGTATTAGTGCAGTTTGTGTTACTTTTATGGTCTAAAATTTTCTATGTTCATGACAGGGTGACTATGGCAACAAGATATATCTAAAATCCAAAGTGGAAAGGAGGAAGAAAGGAAAGAAGAGGCTGAAGCATAGAGAAACAAGATAACAAACAGGACTAGCAGATTCGATCGCAGTAAAGGCTCAAAGAAAAGTTGATCACTCATCGAGCTGGTCTCTTGTTATAAAAGTGCTATTAACTTTTAATGAAATGTAACATATTGTCTAAATCATGAGCACCCACAAAAGGACAAAATTTTGAGAGTAAACGGTTGGGGGAGCGCAAAGGTCACCCGGGGGGGAAAGCCCATGGATTTTGCTATTTTGTTTAAATATAGGAAAGTTAGAGGGAATAAAGGACTTTTTCCCAGTTAGATTTGTGAGAACATGTTGTAAGAAGAACTATTTCCTTTTGCAATAGATAATTACAATTTTTCCTGTTGGAGAAAGCTTTGATGGAATGTTCAAATGCTGTGCAATGGATGTTGTTGAAGGGGAACTATTTCATTTTCATATTTTGTCCATTAACTATGAGATCGTTCTAGCTTGTTGAACCTATGTTCTTGTATGAATTCTCTCTAGTTTATTTTATGGAATTTCCACTATGAGTAATGAATGCTTTTCATAAACAATGAGCTATGTTGTTGTTCATCTATCTATTCATGTTTATGTGTTTTGAAATAAAGAACAACTACCTGTGATTTTTCTTAATGCATGAACAGTAATACATTACTCATTAAATGATAATCTCACTCCCTAGGGATAGTTTAGTTAACTTAGTTTTAGTTTTCTTGCTGTGTGTGATTTAGATGTGAGAGAGTTAAGACAAGAGGTAAGAACTTGTACATCACATTGTGACCACTCCTCGTATTCTCTATCAATCTACATCCTTCGATAGGCACTTGCATCTCATACTTAAAACTTAAAAACTTAAAAAGATACATGGTGGACCAGGCCGTAACTGGTAAAACCCTTTATTTTGGTTACTTGAACTATGGTAGCTGGACCACAAACCGAATAGATTCCCCATACCAAATAGTAATGGGATAATTGGGAACGTTTACTGGGGAGAATCTCTTACTGTTTTTGCCTACGATTTTCTAGACCTCAACAGTTTTTGGCACTAGAAAGAGGGCCGGGAGTGCATGGCTGGCCGAGGAAACCCATTTCCTCGAAATTACTCCACCAGTGATAGTTCAAAAAGTAGTTTATTTCCCAATCTGATTCCTGAAGAGAAGTGGAAAGTACACTTGTATGTTGTGGAAAACGAAGTTGTTAATGATCTGGAAGACATACTAGGGATTATGTGAAAAAGATCAGAGGATTAGTGATTATCCCTGATTTACCCATAAGAGAGTATAAGAAAAAATACCGTCCTGTATTGGAAGACTCAATTTTGGTTGAAGATTTGGAAGAATTGGTAGAAACGGCCTTGCAGGAAGTTGTTCATCCTTTGAATACAAGTGGGCCCAAACACACCTTACGGTTCACCTGTTAATACTCATGTTCATTCACCACCTCACTCTCCACCAAGACTCATGGTAGGCGTAAACACTAATCAGCCACCTAATCCACCACCTACTTGGAAATCCAGATCACCTTTAAACCTAACACCTCCTTTACATGACTTACCTCAGGCTTTTGAGAAAATGCTGCCCAAATTTGACCCAAATGAAAACATTTTAGTAGATGATCACTTGCAAAGTTTCTACTTGGCCATAGAAGGACTAAAAGTTGGAGAACACGAAGATGTAGTCTGCAGACTTTTTCCACATACCCTTAAAGGAGCAATAGCCTCATGGTATTTTGGTCTTCCTGCAAACTCAATCCTAGACTGGGATACTTTTGAAAGGATAGTCAGAAGAAAATATGTAGCCGAGAAGACTCATGCAGCTCTCATGAAAGGAGTGTGCACTTTAAAGAAAGAAAATAAAAGAAAAGGTGCATAATTTTACCCAAAGGTTTGTTGCTTATCTTAAGAATTTCTTTGTAGCTGATAAGTCCTCTGATAAAGTTCTGATTGAGTACTATAATTTAGCTTTAGGGCCTGATTTGGCCATGTTTTCCAAGATAAAAGTCAAACCCACATTATCAAAAACTTATGAAGAAGCTGACAAAGTAGAAGATGAAAGAGAGAGCATAAAAGACTATCCTAAGCAGTCAAGAGAAAAAACTTTTGGTAAGAAATCCTTATTATTTACTAAGCCTAAGGAAGAGCAGTCACATGACTTTGAGGTGATGGTAAAAATGATGCATAAGCTATCTAAATATTGATGTAATTGTAACTTCGGAATGTATTCACTTGTATTTCTTATCTATTGTAACCCAATGTTTATTTCGGGATGTATTTGAGTCATGTCATGCCCCGATGTTCCAATCGGGAAGTTTCTATAATGAGAAAGTCATGTCAAGTCATTGTGGGTAACCCTCCTATTGGTAAAGGGTTAAAGTCCCCACAATTGTGGGGCCCTTGGGTTATTAGACTATCCTAGTGAATTTGACCCTAGGTGAGTCATTGTAAGTCGGGGCAATAGTACCCACCATTGTGTTACCCTCCTATTGGTCAGAGGAGGCAAAGTCCCCACAAGTGGTGGGGCACTAGGGTTATTAGACACTCCTAGAGATGTCGGCTCTAGTAAGTAATTGTTAAGTGAGGCCGACATGTTCGAGTGCACTTCAAGTGAATGGAAGAATATAAATAGAGAGTGAGAGCCTCTCTATTTATCACTTGCAACACTTACACTCACTCATTTGGGTGCATGAGTGAGAGAGGAGAAGCTCTCTCAGTGTGAGAGAGAGAGACTGCTGCTATCGAGAGTGCATCTTACTGTTTTCCGGTTTTACCATTTTGTGTTGATTCTATCTCTGAGGAAGTTGCGGGGTTTTCTCCTTTATGGTTTCCCCAAGGAAAACTCTTTTTGTCTCTTGTCTCTTGTGATGTGCCTATGTTCATTGTTATGCTTTTTATTCTCTCAGTGAAAATATCCTAAGATCATAATGCTAGCTTATATGATGAAAAACTAACATGGTATCAGAGCTAACCTGAGAAGAAGACATTATGCAATTGCAAAAGCTATGGATTCTTACTTTTTGGGTCTCTCTCCACAATCTATCAACAAAATTATGCTAGGCTGACTCTCCATTGAAGGGCGCATCTTTCGTTCGAAGCGGAATTTGATTTCAAGCATTTTCAATTTTTCGATGCAAAAATTAGGACTTTCTATAGAAGAGGATTTTTGGAGTAATCCCAGCATAGGATTGTTCTCCTCATAAAAACTGAATTTTAGAGACCTGGATCAAGAAATTTGGTTGGGTGAAACTCCAGGAAAGTCAAACCCTAGTTTGACCCCGAGGTAGAAAAACCCTAAATACTAAAACTGCTAAGTTTTGGTACACTCGCTATATCCCAATATTGGAGAAGGTTCAGGAGCTCCAAAATTACAGGGGCTAAAGATAAAATCCTCATGTACACTTTGTCCAAAATTTCATGTCAGATTCACTATATTCTGGGAGATATGATCCCTGCAAGCTAGGGTTCCAACCTCTTCCATAATTCATCCCTAAACAGGACACCTAGGGAGAATTGCAATATCCTGGGCTACAGAGGTCAAAATGGAATTAATGAAGATGTCCCAAAAATTTCACGGACTTTACTTTCCGTGGTCCTAATATCAAACTCATAAGATGAACAAGTGACATGTGGCATGCCATACAACTTCACTGTTCTGAACAGTCTTGTAACACGCCAGCTTGGGGAAAGGATCATAAATCCCAAATGGTGAAACCAATTCTAATGAAACATGTGGTTTTGGATCAGGGACATGTGAGGTTACCTCAGTATGAAATTTTTGACACAGAGGAGCTGAAATTTCAGAGATATCACATAAATAGTAACAGGAATTTCTGCAGAAGAAATTGGAAAATTAGGGCTTCCTGTTCCAAGAGCTTCCCTCCACTGTTTTCAGAAAAGGAGTACATTGGACAACTCCATTTGAAGAGATATATCTATCTATCCAATCAGATCTGAAATATTCCAAGTTTTGAAAATTAGGGTTTCTGTGACAAACCCTAGATCAGCCAGCTGCAGAACCAAGACGGACACCTCAAATCGGTAAGATCTAATCCTTTGACTATTTTCATTTGAGGTTCTCATTTCAAAGTGATCTATCACATAAGCTTGATGATAAGCTTGGTGAAGTTGACAACTTCCAAGCCTATACGTATATGATCTCTCTGAAGAAAATGAATTGGACACCTACATGAGTATAGAGGTTCCAGTTTCAGAGGGAGATGAGGCTAGAAGCCTTACACAAGAAGAACTTGGTCAAGGCCAATAATATCATGGTTGATTCAGTCACTAATCAACTTGTACTACAAGTGTCTTCACTAAAGACACTGAATATGTTTGATTCCTTAACCAAGCTATTTAAAGGGAAGAACAGAAATCAGAATATTACCTTAAGAAACCAGTTGAAGAATGTGAAGATCTTGAATGCAGAGACCATGTAGTCATAAGGGTATCTCAAATCAAGAACAACTTGAAGCAGTAAAAGCGGAAGTGAAGAATGCAGAAGTGGTGATAGCCACCTTGAATGGCCTCCCAGGATCATGGGATTCATTCATTCAAGGAATGTGTGCCAGAAGGAAGTGATTACTTTCTGCAGACTTCGAGAAGAAGAAGAAGCTCAACTCATAAGAAGAGAAGAGAAGAAGGGAGCAATTGAAGATCAAGCTCTCACCATCCAAAGAAGATCCCTTAAGTGATGAGGAATATGAAGATCTCAACTCTTGAAGAACTTCTTATCCACCTTAGCATTTGGATAAGAAACAGTGCTATTAGGAATGAAGAAGACGATGAATCTGAAGACTCAAGAAGGAGTATACCCATGAAACAAATAAAGATAAGTATTCAATTGTCATTTCATTTTTTTGTTATGCATTTGTTTATATTTAGTTAATGTATTATGCATGATAGAATGTTTGCATTAATGACAGTATACTACTAATATGCATGTGATGGGTAAGTAGCTCATGGTGCTATACAACTCTCCATTGCTACTTATCTAGAATGAAACCTCTTTGTTGACATATTGGATTAGTGCACAATCTCAATGTTGTCCTTGTAGAGATTGAAGGCATATAGAAACTTTCAGTGAGATATGGATGAATGTTGTATTGGATAAAGTAGTTGCATGATCATATATTTATGCATAAGAACTTGCCAGTATAAATATTCCTTATGAAATGTTTCTAACCATACAAATGCATTTGACTTGTAGGAAAGACTGCATACATAATCGCCTACAAGCAAAGAAGAATGAAGACTTGTTCTGAAGAGCAAGTGACGACACTTCAAAATATGACGAGTGCAGTGACATCATTGATGCAGAACCTTCCAGCCACCAAGAAGAAAGGGAAGACCATTTCAAGAAGAATGATGTTAGGGCGCAGTATCGAGACCTAAAGAGAATTTCATAGTTCCATCATGCAGTAGATGGAAGCATCGTGGGATACAAAGCAAGATTCGTAGCACGAGGCTTCTCATGAAAAGAAGGCCTAGACTACAAAGAGACATTTGCAGCCAGTAAGAGTTGAAACACATACATGATGAGCTTGATGAATACCTTTGATACAAGGTTGATAAAGGATGACAAGCTCACAAATGGATGTGAGAAGAACTTTTGAAAAAGTTCAAAATAGAGGATCTTGGTATCCAATGATCCTAGATGGATACTACTTGTCACTCCAGTACAGAATGTTTCAGTGCATAGAGTATGGAAGACAGAGGGAGTATGATGCTCCGCTTCTTAGGGAGTGACTACAGAATATATTGAGGTTCGACATGGTACAACATGATGGATAGATTATTGATGACTCTAGGTTGTACTGAGAGTAAAGTGGATTCCAACCTTTGCTTCAAGGTTGAAGGAAGAAGACCAGTGATGCTCCTGTTATGTGTCGATACACTATTTTCTAGGCATGGAGGTATGGACAAGGGAAGCATGCAGTAGAGATCCTGAATAGGTTTAGGATGACAGACTACATGACCACACCTATGGCATCGAACATGAAGCTATTGAGTGATGCTTCATCAGAGATGGTTGATGCTACGATGTATTGTCAGATGATTGGGTCCTTGATGTACCTGAGACCAGATATTTGCTTTGCTATGAACACATTGAGACATGTTCACCTGATGGTTGCAAAGCATGTAGGGGTAGAGTTGATTATGGGCTCAAGTACGATGTGAATCAAAAGATTAACCTGGAGGGTTATGTTGATTCAGATTGGGAAGGCAGTGCCATTGATAGGAAGAGCACTTTAGGATGTTGCTTCAGTATGGGATCAGGTGTGATCTCTTGGTTTAGCAGGAAGCAATCCTATGTGGCACTGAGTACAACTGAAGCAGAGTATGTCGCAGCTTGTTCAGCTAGTTATGAGGAAGTATGGCTACGAAAGCTACTGTCTGATATATTTCATCTCCAGATGGATGCTACTTGTATACATTGTGACAATCAAAGTTGCGTGAAGTTGTCATAGAATCCAGTGTTCCATGACAATTCAAAACATATTGAGATCAAGTATCACTATATCAGGGATATGGTACAGAGGGGAGCAGTGAAGCTCCAATATGTTGCGATGGAGGAACAGATAGCTGATGTGTTGATGAAGCCATTAGCTAGAGTGAAGTTCGATTACTTCAGGGAGAAGCTTGGTGTTCTCCAAATCAAGGTTTCCTCCAAGGGAAAGTGATGAGTCCCAAAGCCATTCTGACGAGCAGGTCAGATATAAGGGCTGAGCCATTTTGTCATGGTGAGAGGATTCAATTCCTTCCATGTCAGATATGAGTGCTAAGATTCATAGCCATTCTGACGAGTAGGTCAGATATAAGGGCTGAGCCATTCTATCATGGTGAGAGGATTTGGTTCCTTCCATGTCAGATATGAGTGTTGATTTCCATTCTAGGAATAGAGGTCCCTAGTCAGTTACCAAGAACACTTAGTCCGAGACTGAGAGAGCCATTCTGATGAGTAGGTCAGATGTAAGGGCTGAACCATTCTGTCATGGCTAAAGGATTACGTTCCTCCCATGTCAGATGTGAGTGTTGGCCATTCTGTCGAGTAGGATAGATGTAAGGGCAATTGCCACTCTCCGGGAGAGTGGAGACACCTGGTCAGTTACCAGGTAGCTCAGTCTGGGAATGGGGGCCTTTCTGGTGAGGGTGGAGGATTTGGTTCCTTCTAGGTCAAATGTGAGTGCATGCCATTCCATCATGGTGAGAGGATTAAGTTCCTTCCATGGCCGATGTAAGTGCAGGCCATTCCGTCACGGTGAGAGGATTAAGTTACTTCCATGGCCGATGTAAGTGCGGGACATTATTTCATGGTGAGAGGATTAAGTTCCTTCCATGTCAGATGTAAGGGCAAGCCATTCTATCATGGTGAGAGGATTCAGTTCCTTCCATGATAGATCTGAGTGCGGGGCCTTTCTGATGTGATTGTAGTTTACTACATGATCAGATGTGAGTGTTGGGTGTGCCTTTCTGACGAGTAGGTTAGATGTAAGTGTTGGGCATTCCTTTCTGACGAGTAGGTCAGATATAAGTGCTGGGCGAAGACCTACCTATTGGCTAGGCCTACAACTAGCATGAAAGAAGGCTGGCTCTGTAGAACTTCCTATGACAAGATAGTACACACATGATGATGACCAGGTGAGATCCAGATCGAGCTATGATCCAGATCCGATTATGATGACTCCAAGAGATCCAGATCGAGTGATGATCCAAATCGAGAGATGATCCAGATCCAGTGATGATGTCCCATGATGATCCAGATCGAGAGATGATCCAGATCCAGTGACGATGTTCCAGATCGAGTAAGATCCAGTGACGATGTTCCAGATCGAGTATGATCCAGTGACGATGTTCCATATCAAGTATGATCTACTGATGATATTCTAGATCGAGTATGATCTAGTGACGATATTCCAGATTGAGTATGATCCAGTGATGATGTTCCAGATCCAGTATGATCTAGTGATGATGTTCCAGATCGAGTATGATTCAGTGACGATGATCCATATCGAGTGATGATCTAGATCTAGATGAAAGATGACTAAAGATGAAAATGACTTGAAGATGAAGATGACGAGAAGTTGATGATGATTCAGATGATACAGAGAAGAATACTTGTGCTAATAAATTGTGTCGAGATAATACCTTCCTAGTTAAGAGGGATTGTTGATGTAATTGTAACTTTAGAATGTATTCACTTGTATTTCTTATCTATTGTAACCCGATGTTTATTCCGGTTTGTATTTGAGTCATGTCATGCCCTGATGTTCCAATCGGGAAGTTTCTATAATGAGAAAGTCATGTCAATTCATTGTGGGTAACCCTCCTATTGGTAAAGGGTTAAAGTCCCCACAGTTGTGGGGACCTTGGGTTATTAGACTATCCTAGTGAAGTCGACCCTAGGTGAGTCATTGTAAGTCGGGGCAATAGTCCCCACCATTATGTTACCCTCCTATTGGTCAGAGGAGGCAAAGTCCCCACAAGTGGTGGGGCACTAGGGTTATTAGACACTCCTAGAGATGTCGGCTCTAGTAACATTAGAGGAAATTTCAACTCAAAATGGGCCTTTTAACTTTTATTCAAATTCCATGCCATCATGTGATAGCCAATGAAATTTCTTTAAATTTGAAATACTGTATAGGTCTTAAACACTTTTTTAATATAAATTTGGGGATAGGTATCATAAAAAAACTACTTTTTTTGTTTGTATTTTTGACATATCTCCCTGTGTTTTTACTCAAATTTCGATTGGAAGAGCTCGTTGGATGTGGAATTAAATTCCGCATCTAGAGAGTACCCACTCGGCATACTTTTGATGGACCCCTCTACCCCAAAAACAAGAAATACCTGAAAAAATAGAATGATGATGTCATCATTCCATTTTTCAGGTATTTCTTGTTTTTGGGGTAGCGGGGTCCATCAAAAGTATGCCGAGTGGGTACTCGTTGGATGCATAATTTAATTCCACATCCAATGAGCTCTTCTGATCGAAATTTGAGTAAAAACACAGGGAGATATGTCAAAAATACAAACAAAAAAGTAGTTTTTTTCTTTTCTTCGTCCAAAATTAATAAATATTATTTTATTATTTTAACTATTATTTTGTTTGTTCATTTTAGGAGGCCCATTTTGAGTTCAAATTTCCTCTAATGGTAATTGTTAAGTGAGGCCGACATGTTGGAGTGCACTTCAAGTGAACGGAAGAATATAAATAGAGAGTGAGAGCCTCTCTATTTATCACTTGCAACACTTACACTCACTCATTTGGGTGCATGAGTGAGAGAGGAGAAGCTCTCTCAGTGTGAGAGAGAGAGACTGCTGTTGTGAGGAGTGCATCTTACTGTTTTCTGGTTTTACCATTTTGTGTTGATTCTATCTCTGAGGAAGTTGCGGGGTTTTCTCCTTTATGGTTTCCCCGAGGAAAACTATTTGTGTCTCTTGTCTCTTGTGATGTGCTTATGTTTTATTGTTGTGCTTGTTATTCTCTCAGTGAAAAGATCCTAAGATCATAATGCTAGCTTATATGATGAAAATCTAACACTAACATAATAATAGATTTGGAAAAAGAAAAGGAAACTCATAAATATTTTAAGCCTTACTGTAAGAGGAGAGAGGACAACAATCAATATAAACCTCCTCCACATAGTCGTGAAATAATGAACTTGACAAAGGTAGGTATGGATAACTTTTTCACTTTTCATCAACAACCCCATTCTGAAAAAAATTGTCCTCAATGGATAAATTCGATGACATTAGTTATGAATTAGCTATTGGACTCTAAATTAACATAATTTGATGATGAAGAAGAAAAGAATAGTAAACCTACATAAAAATAAGAAGATGATGCTTTGGTTTTATGGGACTGTGTCTCACTTTTTGATACAGAAGAGGAAGAAAGAGCAGAAACAAATGTGACAACAAGAAGTCAAGGCTTGTTAAGTAAATATAGATCAGTACCCAAAAATTAAGAGACTTCAAGAGAACGTAAAGAAAATTCAAAAAAACACCACAGCTGATAAAATACCTAAATTCACCATTACGAGTCAGGATCCAAAGCAAATAAACATGCCTGTCAAGCCCATTGAAGAGAAGACTGATGATGTAAAAAATAATCTCAAAGAGCATAAGAGGGAATATGACATTGTGGAAGATATTAAGAGGGCTAAGGCAAATATCTCGCTGTTTGAAATGTGTAATATGCCTCAACAGAAATAAAGATTGTTAAAAGCACTTGAGATTCCTGAAGAAAAGCTTCCCACTGATAATCAACTGGAAGAAGAGGAAATTGTTGAAGCAAGTGTGGGAGGTAAGCCTAAATGCAAAACCCCACCATTTCTCCTGACTTTTGAAATTTTCAACCATAATGTACACATTTGTTTAGTGGACTCAGGAGCATCAGTAAATGTTATGCCGCTTTCAATCTATGAAAAGATAAATGGACAACCTAAACCATCTACCTAGCAGGTTATTCAGTTAGACAGAACAAATGTGAAGGTAATTGGGGAAATGGAGGATGTTTTGATTTGACTATCTTCAAATGAAAAGGTATGTCAATGCATATATATTGTAGTAGCAGACATACCTGAAGCTTATGGACTTGTTTTGATTTGGGATTGGTCAGCAAATCTAAATGGGTATTTTGCTTCAGATTGGGCACATCTATGGTTTCCTTATAAGGGAATTCCCAATCAAATTAAAGTATTAAGAGAACCCCACATGAAGCACAATACTCAGCTGGAGGGTAAGAATGAACCAATGAATTTTGTATTGGGGAATTACTTCATTGAACTAGAATCGGGAAAATACCAAGTGGAAGAAGTCATCGGCACACCAGACACACAGCCTAATCTCCTTTGGTTTTCATGGACTAATGAATTTGACTGTAAAATAGTATAATTAGTTTAAGATGTAGTTGTTGATTCAAGTACAATAGAAGTAGATAGTTTTTGGACACTTTTTTTTTTTATGGATCTAAAACTTTGGAAGGATTAGGAGTTGGCTGTGTCCTGATTGATCCAAAGAAGAATAAAAATTTTCTTTCATGTAGATTAGAGTTTGAATGTACCAATAACATAGCCGAATATGAAGCATTAGTTCAAGGACTAAGAAAAGCAATCAAATTAAAAGTAGAAAATATGAAAGTATATGGGGATTCTGAAATAATTGTAAAATAGATTTGAAAACAGATACATTGCATCTCACCTCATTTAAAAGCTTATTAGAATGAAGTATGGGATTTGTTGACAATTTTTTATGCATTTAATATTTTATCCATTTCTAGACTTAAGAATGCAGTAGCTGACTTGTTAGTTACCTCGGCTGCAAGGCTTGTGCCTACAAATAAAAAGTGTTCTATTGAATTACTTTTTAGGCCTTCAGTTCTAGACATGATTACTAATCTACGAGTTTTTGATGATGATCATGAAATCTTGGAATGTTTAATGAATGATGAAACTTTCAAAGGGGCAATTATCGATGACAAAGAACAAGCTGAATTAAAATTTGACAACTTCATTCCTAAAGGGGTTAGGAATTTAGAGCAAATGTTTGATTTAGAAAACAAGTTCAAAAGACTAGCAAATGTCAAGACTCACAGCTCGTCTTTACAATTCGAGCTGATAAATTTGGGAACTGAAGTTAAACCCAAATTTGTAAATTTGGGAAAGTGTTGCTCCCTGGGTGAAAGAAATAAGTTCATTAGTTTGTTAAAATAGTACAAAGATGTATTTTCCTGGACATATGAAGAACTTAAAACATATGATACCAAGATTATACAAGACATAATTCCTATTAGATCTGGATTCAAGCCTT
The DNA here is from genome assembly GCA_001517045.1 of Pseudotsuga menziesii. Classification (NCBI taxonomy): domain Eukaryota; kingdom Viridiplantae; phylum Streptophyta; class Pinopsida; order Pinales; family Pinaceae; genus Pseudotsuga; species Pseudotsuga menziesii. The sequence continues at coordinate 122,322 of LPNX010403594.1, forward strand.
ATCAGCAACCTTTGAGGAAGATGCATCCAAAACTAGAGTCGTTAATTCAAAGTGAAGTGAAGAAATTATTGGATGCCAAAATTATATTCAAAGTTAGACACTCAGAATGGGTTTCAAATTTGGTACCAGTAAGGAATAAATCTGGAGAAATCAGACTATGTGTGGATTTCAGAAACCTAAATCGTGCTTCAGACAAAGAAAACTATCCAGTCCCGCCCATGGAACTGATATTGTATATGGTTTTATGTTCTGAGTTATTTTCGTTATTATATGGATTCTATGGCTACAATCAAGTGTTAGTAGCTAAGGAATACAGACTTAAGACTACATTCAGAACAAAATGGGGAATTTTTGCTTACAAAAGGATGCCCTTCGGACTCATTAACGCTGGAGCTACTTTCAAGAGGGATATGGATATAGATTTCCATGGTATAATTAGCCGTAGTGTTGTAGCGTATCTCGAATATGTAACAATATTTTCAAAGAAGAGATAAGAACACGCATTCCATTTAAAACAAATTTTTGAACGTTGTTGAAAATACGACATCTCGTTGAATCCAAGGAAATGTGTGTTTGTTGTTATAGAAGGAAAGCTACTGGGTCACGTGGTTTCTAAAAAGGGAATCTCTATAGACCAAGAAAGGATCAAATCTATTGAATAGGTCCCCTTACCCCATAACAAAAAATGGATGCAATCATTCATGGGGACAATAAATTTCGTGCGAAGGTTTGTGCCAGATTTCGCTCAAATGGTTAAACCTTTGAAGCAAATGGTGAAACAAAGTTTACAATTCAAGTGGAGTGATGTAGAGATGAATGCATTTAGTAAAATGAAGACATCTATTGCTCATGCACCCTCTCTCAAAAGTCCATATTTTGAGAAGGATTTTATTTTGTACACTTTCGCTTCTGACGATTCACTAGTAGTGGTGCTTACTCAAAAGCAAGATGGGGGAGATGAGTTCTCGATATCATTTATGAGAACTAGTTTGTAGGGGGGCTGAATTGAATTACCCAGTGGTAGATAAACAAGCTTATGCAGTCTTAAAAGTGGTAAAACAATTCAGGCCGTGCATACTTAAGAACTGGACAAAGGTGATAGTTCCACACCCAGCAGTGAGGTCTCTTTTCATACAAAATGAATTAGGAGAAAGAAGAGGCGACTGGGTAACAACTTTACAATAATATGACATCGAATTCAAACCAGCGTGCATAGTTAAAGGGCAAGGACTGTGCAAATTAATGGCTGAAGGTAAAAACAATGAAGAAAACGATTGGGAAAATTAATCTGAATTACATATGATGGATGTATGTCCTCTTTTCATAGCTCCAAATCCCTGGTACCGAGACCTTATTCATTACCTTCAGGAAGGATTGTTGCCAGAACATTGGAATTCAAAATAGAGAAGAGAGTTGCACCTTAAATCAGCTGCATATCAGATCATTGATGGGATTTTATTCAGGAAGAATTATGATGGATTCCTTCTCAAATGCTTAGAGAAAGAAGATGCAAAAAAGGTCATAACAGAGTTACATGATGGGCCTACTGGAGGCCATTTTTCTGGAGATACGACATCCCACAAGATTCTCAAAGCCCGATACTATTGGCCCACATTGTTCAAGGATGCTCATGCCCATGTTAGAAAGTGTGATATCTGCCAGAGGTGTGGGGGAAGACAAGCCAAGGTAATAGGGCCATTGAAGCCTATGATGATAACGAAACCATTTGAGAAATGGGGAATTGATATCATTGGAGAAATAAAACCAAATTCTTCCTTGCAGCACAAATATATATTAATGGAAACTGGCTACTTCACTAGATGGATCGAGGCCATTCTGCTACATAAGGTCAATGAACATGCGGTCATGGATTTCTTGCAAGACCATATTATCACCATTTTTGGGGTTCCAATTTCCTCGGTTTTTGATAATACTAATTATTTTTCTTCTATTAGATTAACTACATTTTCTCATGAAAAAGGAATTAAGTTGCATTATTATGCCAACTACTACCCCCAAGGGAATGGTTTGGCAGAATCTACAAACAAGAATTTGATTAGGATCTTAAAAAAGACTGTGATAGAAAACCAGAGAAGTTGGCATTTAGCACTACCAAATGCTCTTTGGGCTGATAGGGTCACACCCAAGAATTCCTTAGGTGTGTCATTGTATACCCTTGTTTATGGGAAAGAGGCTATACTTCCTCCTAACATTATGCTACCATCTTCCATAATAGCCCAAGGGTCTAGAGGCACAGGTAACGAAATCCTGCAACTTAGAAACTATAATCTTGTGAAGGTGGAAGAGTCTAGATCCAGGGCCAAAGAACGTTTTAAGCAACAACAGGAAGTAGTGAAAAGGTGGTTTGATAAGCACAAAGCTGGAACAAAGGAATTTGAAGTGCGAGACCTGGTTCTTAAGTGGGATCACTCGCATGATGAGAAGGGGAAACACACAAAGTTTTAACAGTTATGGGTAGGCCCTTTTAAGATTGCAGTAAAACTTGTCCCCTCAACCTATAAATTGCAAGACTTACAGGGGTGGGAAGAGAACTTACGAGTAAATGGTTTGGTTCTCAAACCTTTTTTTTCCTAATTTTTGTTTTTGTTTTGTACATAAATAAACTGATTTAATTGTCTATTTTGATTTATTTTATTTTTGTTTTCCTTTAGTTTAGATTTTGATTAATTTCAATAAAAAAGAGGCAAAATTTTGGTTGCATGGAGAACATCATAATTCTATATTAACTAAAATCCTTGATTATAAGACTGTGTACTATTGTGTTATCTGAAAGAAATTCTTCTAGTTTAAACAGTTTTCCTAAATGGCCGTGAACACATTGAATTCCTACTTAATCCCTGTAAAATAACTCAAGACCAAAATGTATGGAATACTATTTTGAGGCTCCATCCATCTCACAATTAAAAATGTCCTAGGGGGTGACAACAAAAGACCCACGGAAAGGAAGCAGGGTAAACAGTATATTATATATAAATGATCCCATGTCAAGAATTGAAAGCCAAAAGGCTAATAAGAGTCAAAACTCCTAAGAAAGCAATATGTATCAAAACAAAGTACTGAATCATATGAGTACAGGATTGCCAAAAGTTCTTCTCTATTAGTGAGCTGAAAATTAAATACATCTCTCACACAAAAGGACACTATGGATAGATAAGCCTGAATAAAAAATTCAGAAAGAAAGGCATGAGGAGGACTCAAAAGGACAAAAAGTCCAAAAGTGCAAAATGGCATGGGAATGAGGAACAAATGAATATTTCTGTTTACCATATGTTACAATCCTATGGTGTCCAAGCTGGAAGCTACCAGAATATAGAAGTAATAAATGAAACTCATATTCCTGGCCTCTAAAGAGTTATCTTGAATTTGAAATCTTGGGTTCCATTTTCCCTAAATCGGACCATCATCAATGATTCAACATGTTGGTTTTTTTTGTGAAACAGTCTGTTACTTAAGGAAGAAATTGTCTAGAGATATGGGTTCACCAAGTAGTCGCCAATTGTTGTAGTTGAAATGTTTTCCCAAATTTTTTAAAAACTTTTGGACCCTCCTTTTAATTTTGTCTTGCTTAGATTTGTTTGGATTGCTAAAATTTGTTGTTCTACTGCTGCGAGTTTGATCTTTTGAGGTTGATTTAAGGAAATTGTTGATCACTTTCAGAAGCTTCAATAACTGTCTTTTTCTGCTGATGTTGTTGACTTGAGCTTGAGATTTTGGTTTGTGAATAATTTCACTATCATAGGTTTATTGAAACTCTTTGTAAAAAATATTGTGAAAACATATTGATATTTTGGTTTGTTATGGTTTTCTCCAATAAGTTTTATGTTGCTGCGAAACTCTTAGGTTGTATGGCTCCCGCCGTTGCGGTTGCGCAATACACTACCGCTTCGGCATTTGAGTTGATTCATCTACCGACACCTTAGTGACTCCGCTATCTGATGCGTGACTATAGCATCACTTAGTGTTTTAACTCGTTGACATTGTAAATACCAGAGTCTATTCGCCACCCACTGTTACAGCTTCTTATTGAGCTAATCATCCGATGCTTTATTACTTCCGCCCGTCGAAGTGGATTTCCTGTCCGATGCTTACTGTTTTTGCTTTCAACTGTTGGTAGGGTTTTTCTCACCATTTTGGTTGTGCCGTTACTCTATTTTGTGGGATGGAAGATTTTTCCCATGGGTGCTAGTCGAGTTAAGGTTTTTTTGAGATGAAGATTCTTTTCGGTTAGGATTGTGGTTTTAGTAGGACGACGGGCTTAGAATTTTTTCAGACCCAACTTGCGAGGTTTTCTTTGCCTTATCATTTTCTTTTCATGTATTAACATTGTTTATAGTTCATTTTATACAATGCATGTATTAGTGCAGTTTTTGTTACTTTGATGGTCTGAAATCTGCTATGTGCATGATAGGGTGACTACTGCAACAGTATATATCTAGAAGCCAAAGCGGAACGGAGGTAGCAAGGAAAGAAGAGGCTGAAGCATAGAGAAGCAAGATAAAAAATAGGACCAACGGATTCGATAGTAGCATAGGCTTAAAGAAAAGTTGATCACTGATCGAGCTGGTCTCTCGTTATAAAAGTGCTATTAACTTTTAATGAAATGTAACGTATTGTCTAGATCATGAGCACTCACAAAAGGACAAAATTGTGAGATTAAATGGTTGGGGGAGCCCAAAGGTCACCCGATGTGGGCAGCCCAAGGGTTTTTCTATTTTGTTTAAATATAGAAAAGTTAGAGGGAATAGAGGACCTTTTCCCAATTAGACTTGTGAGAACATGTTGTAAGAAGAACTATTTCCTTTTGCAATAGATAATTACAATTTTTCCTATTGGAGAAAGCTTTGGTGGAATGTTTGAATGTTGTGCAATGGATGTTGTTGAAGGGGAACTATTTTGTTTTAATCTTTTGTCCATTAACTGTGAGATCGTTCTAACTTGTTGAACTTATGTTCTTGTATGAATGCTCTCTAGTTTATTTTATGGAATTTCCACTATGAGTAATGAATGATTTTCATAAACAATGAGCTATCTTGTTGTTCATCTATCTATTCATATTTATGTGTTTTGAAATAAAGAACAGCTACCTATGATTTTTCTTAATGCATGAACAGTAATACATTACTCATTAAATGATAATCTCGCTCCCTAGGGACAGTTTAGTTAAGCTAGTTTTAGTTTTCTTGATGTGTGTGATTTAGATGTGAGAGAGTTAAGATGAGAGGTAAGAACCTGTGCATCACATTGTGACTGCTCCTCATATTCTCTATCAATATGCATCCTTAGATAGGCACTTGCATCTCATACTTAAAACTAAAAAACTAAAAAAGATACACGGTGGACCGGGCCGTAACCGGTAAAACCCTTTATTTTGGTTACTTGACCTATGGTAGCTAGACCACAAACCGGATGGATTCCCCATGCCAAACAGTAATGGGCTAGTTGGGAACGTTTACTGGGGAGAATCCCTTGCTGTTGTCACCTGTGATTTTCTAGGCCTCAACACAAGGATTTTATTTCATTCTCGAATTCCTTATTCTATGATACATATGAAAATTACCATCCGTCTCTCTAAGGGAAGAGAATTTACCAAGTAGTTATACAATTTCAATCTAAACAACTCCGTCTAACTTGGAGGTGCCAACTTCATAATTTTGGAAAAAATCAAAGTCAATTCATCCGTGAACTAATTCTATGCAAGGTATACTCCTGTGCATATCTACGGGTATACTACTATGAAAGGTATAATCCTGTGCAAGTATTCAACATCAAAATATTGAAGATTCAAGGATGTTCTTACATCCTTGAATTCCTTTTTCTATGATACATATATGAGAAATCCCATCCCTCTCTCTAAGGGAAGAGAATTTACCAAGTATCTATACAATTTTAGTATGAATAACTCCATCAAACTTGGAGGTTCCAAGTTCATAAATTTGGCATAAATCAAAGTCAAGTCATCTATGAAGTAATTCTCTGCAAGGTACACTCCATTGCATGTATCTGGGATCAAAATATTGAAGTTCTCATGATGTTCCTTCATCCTAGGAACTTCAAATTCCTTGGGAATAAGGAAACCAATTTCATAATAAAACAACATCAAGTTTTGAGGCGTTTAAAAGTCTTAATAACTGAACGAATATGAAAAATGGAAAGGACAATAAAAAAAGTAGTGGTTAAACAATCAATTTGAATTTTTGGTTGTGTAGTCTCTTCATATATTAAAAATACATGCATTCAAGGTATGAAACAATGCTTATGAAACACATTGTTTATTTTTTGTGACCTATACTATGTCCATGAGAGAGGAACTATGGAAAAAAGAGCGTCTAAGGAGGCCAAGAAATTGCCAAACCTCTACTGACTGTGGCCATGAAAATGCCAATAATGGTTGTAGAGGAAGGGAAAATGATCTAGAAAGGTCCCATCACTATGTGCACATATAGAGATAGTTCATAGCTAGACGACACACCTAAAGAAGGCCCATTAGTGGATATCTAGTTGGAAAGGACTCATCACTAGGTTGCATATCCTTGTCAAGAGAGGGAAGGCCAAAAGAGACCACTCAAATAGGAGACAATCCCATTGAACAAATGTTAGAGAATTAATCTACCTTGTTACCATGATCTACACTTAGGAGGAATTTCCATTTGTCTAATACTTATGTTATATGATCCTACTTAGGCTATATTGGTCAATATTGGTCTATTAGCTTATTTCTAGCTCATTAGCTCAAAGTTGAGGCGCTTCACTTTGATCATCTTGAAAATTGAGGAGCTCTAGTTTGATCATATTGACATTCAAAATGCCTACTGTTTATGCCAGAAATTTTTCCCACACTACAAGAGAACAAGCCAACATAATCTCAAATATCTCAATAAAACAAAACAAGGTTTTTAGGGTTTTTTAAGGTTTTCTGGTTGTGAAGTTTGATGACAAGAGGGAATGCATTCATAACCCAAATAAAACTAAATCACAAGCATAGAAAAAATGAGATGCATAACATAATAACCATGTATCCAATAGAAAATAACCCTGAGGTTCATCCACAAATTGCAAGCATTGCAAGTATAAAAACTTTAAACCAACAATGAAATTACCAACTGAGTAGCTAAAACAAGCTATAAATGAAGCCAAAGAACAAATTGAAGGGTAAATAGAGCATATATTTCATAATCAGTCTTTCAAATACACATAAGAGTCATTTACTTATCTTATGGACAAGTCTGAAGACCTCCTCTTGCCAGCCAAAAAATCGAACCCTTAGTCCTCTTTGTGACATAGGTTAATACTATCCTTCAAAATTGGTTAAAGACTAAACCCTAACTGCCTTTCAGCCTACTCATCGAAATAGTTTTATCTAAAGAATAATTACAAAAATGAAATATCCTTCAAAACATAACTAATAAATGATTGTGTAATCAATCTTTACAAATCGTTAGATGCTCCAGCTAACAAGGCTATCCCTTCAAGTGCTTGGGCCTTTATTCTAGCCTTCAGTTGCTCTGCTTCCATCTCTGCCATCTTTCTAGTGAGTTCTTCATTTTGCTACTATAGATCTTTAATGGTTTGTTTCAACATTGTAAATTGAGACTCTGTATTCCTCTTCCTTTTCAATTCCTCTTTTGAGAGTACAATTAGCTCTTGATAGGGGCTATTCACCTCATCCAAATCCTCTCTGAGTCTTCTATTTTCCATGACCGAGCCATCATTTGTCTCTTGCATATATTCCACCTGATATTTATACTGTTTTACAGTTCTATGTAAATTCTCTTTTTCTGAATCAAATGCTTTATTTCCTGCTATACTTTGCATCTCGTTTGGAAGCCATGGAATGTTTAGTCTCCTATAATTTTCTTCATATTCTAGCAACAATTCTATAGGAGTTTTATGAAAACTTAGGTTTTCTCCAGTCTCAGCTTCACAGGGAATATTTTCCTCAACTATCACCTTCTTTTCTGAGTGAGAATCCTTTATCTTACCTTCTTGTTGTACCTGCAACATTTGACTTCATATCTCTAGAAAAATATTAGACAATTTAGTCTCAGTAAGGGTAGACTCTCTTTTTGATTCCATTGGCCTTTTTCCTTTATTGTCACCCTTATCAACATCCAATTTTTCATCAGATGAGGAGTCCTCTATCACTGTTACTTCTTCTTTATTCAATTTAGGGTTCAACAATTTCTTCATATTCAACCTGAGCTTGTTTTTAGGTCTAGTCTTGGGTCTCCACACAGGAGCAAGTTTCCCTAACATTTTGAAAGTTTTTCCCTGATGAGTGACTGAGGAAAATTCAATAACTTTTAGCTTCTTTCTCTTTGGTACTGCTACCTCATCCTCCTGGCTGTGAAATTCCTTTTTAGTACAAACCCTAGTTTCATCAATAACAGGGAGTTTATCCTCTTTAAACAAGCATTTATCATCCTCTTACAGGACTGTGATTGGAATTTATTTTTTGACTTCAGTATCTTCTTCATCACCTGAAATTTTCTCTGCAAGTACAATCTTTTCAGCAACAAATGTCTCCGCTGGTGCATCATCTTGAATAGGCTCAGTCTCCTTATTATCAGATTGCAAATCGTTTCTCTCAATGTCATTAAGATGTTGTTTAGACTTAAAATATTCTTTTGCAGGCTCTGAAACTTCCTCCAATTTAATATTGTCTTCATCTTTAACCTTTATCTTCTATCTAAGCTTTCTAATCAAGGTCTGTCCTTTATCAGCTTGTTTTCTGTGAGAATATCCTTCTTGACCATTCTGAAACCCTAAACCGAAAAGGAAATATTCCCAAGTTTTCCCCTTACTCTTCAAAATGGTGTTTATAATGAGTTTGATAAGTCCATGGTGGAAAATGGATTGTCTAGTGTGATTCTCGTGCTCCTTAATTTTGCAAGACATATTCTGTAGGCTCTTTAGAAAGAAGAAGGGAAGGTTCATCTTTGACTCATTAGTGAGGTGTTGAAGAAATATGAAGTGGTAATAAAAAAGGAAGGCATATCTTCCTTCACATGTAATGTAACTCTATAAAACCTTAATAGGTTCTATCCATTCAGGCCTGAAGTTATGAATGGGTACACCCTTACCCCAATCTGCAATTATACCAGGTAGTAGGCATTGTTGTGCATTAAAGGTGAATGGCACCTTCTTAAACCATAATTCTCCCTCATTTTTAATTCTTGTTGCCTTAGCTACTAACTCCTTGGTCAATTTGAATTGCAAAGTATCAAAAGATACAGTGTCTTTGTCATAGAACTAAGCAAACTTATGGGAGACTTCTGCATGGTATTGATCAATTTTCTTGAAAAATATCAACCATCCTGCATTTGCAAATAGCTCAGCACGTTCTAGAAATTTATCTATCCAACTGAGATCAGTGGGCTCAACTCTATTAGTTTTTGCACTTTTCTTCATTTTCACTATGGTTTACAACACCTGTCAATAATCTTAGAGTCTATTTATCTTCAAATCCTGATAGTCTACCCTATCACACAGTTCAAGAACTCTTCTTTACCACATTTTGCAACAATTTGACCTAATCACCAAATTCAGGGACCTCCAATAGTTTTGCTCTGAATTTTATTATTTCAAACGATGAATACTTGGATATATTGGTTAATATTTCATCATTCATAGTCTATTGAGTGAGAAAATTCATATCCTTCCTTAGAATTTTGACATTATGGAATTTAATCAGAAAATCCCCAATTAAACAAACCCTATCAAAAGCCATGCGGGGTACCTACACAGAAGCTTAATACAAGCACTGGAAGTCAATCTCTTCAAGGGTTAGGTGTCGAATTTCACATTCCAGCTGTCTCTGACTATCCCGATCGCTTCAAACTATGACTGCCGGAAAGCCCTAATTCTTCATTCAACTGTAAAAACTCCAATTTCTCAGCAATATCTTCCCACCATGACTTTCAATACCTTCGTATTCTTCAGCTTAAGAACATATTCCCAAAAATTCTGCCTCTTTCCACTCACTGTCATCATTCGCCATGAATTGCATACAATTGCCACGATCTCCCTCACACGATGACCATACACCTGTTTCAATGATAAACTTGGCAATACAAATATCAAATGTGATAATTGACATGGTTAACATCTCAGGGACAAAAACCCTGAAAAATTCAGACTGAAAAATAACGATTTTGGCACTCGCGACTTTGTTGTAGCGCTCTAGTGTATTAATTTTGCTCTTGTGCTACAAGAAAATCCCAACACATAATTTCACCTCATTAAATCACTAATTAGGTTTAAGACTTGGTTTATAATCTTAATCTCGACCTTAGTATCATTTATGAAACCATTTAATCAATATATACCTTGTAGAACCCTTCAAGAATGAACTCTAAATAAAATTTATAAAAGCAGACCTAGAAATACGAAAAATCAAAATGATGAAAAACTAAAAGGCTTGAACTCAAAATTAACTTTTATAAACCAAAATTTCCTAGAAGCAAAAATATTAGCAAGTTTAAAAAACATAAAAAAAAGCATAAAACTAAGGAAGACAAAATCATGACCTAACATCTGGCTCCTGCTACGGGATGAAGTCCTCCTTGTGAGGCTTCAAGAACTTGTAGACCAGTGCCTTCTTTCCTGCTACCTACTAATCTGCAAAATTTCCATTGGGTTATGGAGTCCTTATTGTGTTTTACTCACACTGGTATATACAATGAAAAACTTAAATTCCCCTCAAAAACTGTAGAAATGTTTGAGGAATCGTCCATTAACCGGACTTGACAATTCCTAACCCTCCAAAGTCAGTAGGACAAAAGTGTTACTTTCCAAAAACTTAGATACTAGGAATGTGCCAAACCAGAGGTTATCAAATTTTCCATGTTTCCCTTTTTTCTCTTTCCTAGCATCCCACCTTAGAACCATGTCACTAATTGAGAAAGTGTTATCTTTGATTTTTTTGTCAAATATGTCTATTATCTTCAATCTGTATAGCTGTGCCTTTTCTTCCACTTTTTCCTTGTTCTGCTGCAACTCTATCATTGAATAAATCCTTCTCTGCATATCATTAGGTTCTTCATGACAATCCTAAAAAAACTTCATCAATGGAATGCCGAACTGAACAGGAAAAACTGCATCTGTACCATACACTAATTAGAAAGGAAAATTTCCAATTGCTTTCTTGACTGTTATTCTAGCAGCCCATAATGCATACTTCAGCATAGAATCCCATGATCTCTTAATTTGCTTCAAGAATTTTTTGATACTCTAAATGATATTTTTATTGGAAGACTCAGCTAAAACATTACCTTGGGGATAGTAAGGAGTTGAATGTTTCAACAAGATACCATTCTTTTCACAAAATGCTCCCATTGCCTTAGATTTAAAATCTTTTGCATTATCTGTTACTATTCTCTGAGGACACCCAAACCTACTAAGGATATTTTCTTCAATAAATTCCATAATCACCTTATCTGTGGCATTCCTGGTAGGGATAGACTCCACCCATTTGGTAAAGAATTCTGTTGCAGTCAAAATCCACCTATGTTGTCTTGAAGAAGCTAGACTTATCTCTCCTATAAAGTCTAGACCCCATTGCTGGAAAGGAGCACTTATTGCAATTGGTTTTAAAAGTAATGACAATTTTTTTTGTTTACCAGCAAACTTCTGACAAGGGATGCAAGCTCTTACCTGCTGATATACATCTACAAATAAAGAGGGCCAATAGTACCCATCTCTTAAGATTTTGTATGATGTAGCCTTCCAATACTTGTGACCTCCACAAGCACCCTCATGAGATTCAGAAATCACTGCTTCAATTTCAGGTTTATCTAAGCATCTGAGTAGAATACCCCCTGGGTCCTTCCAAAGTAACTGTTGTTCTACCAAACAATACTTAGTAGTTCTTAGCTTCAAATATCTAGCAGCTTTTCTATCTAAATGTTCAGGACATTGCAGATATAACACAAAATACACAATGTCTACATACCATGTGGATGCTGAATAGAAGTCCATAATCTTTTCTTTCTCCAGCTTTGCTTGATTTTCTTCTTGAGCTGGTTGTTCTACCATCACATGCAATCATAAAGCTTTGCAATTTGATTCAGCCAACAGCTTAGCTAAACCTTGTCCCTTCACTAGTTTGGTAGGTCTGATATCTACATCATACTCCATGATTTTAGCAATCCACTTGCCTCTTTTCCCCTCGCTATCAGGCTATGTCAAAACATCTTTTATAGTAGCATTAGGCACATATGAAATAACTTTGGAATGCAAAACAGAGATTCTGAAAAATTTCAAAGCTTTTACCAAAGAATAAGCCTGTTTTTCCAAGATGTTGTATTTTAATTCAGAATCTTTGAGAGTTTTGCTGAAGAATGCAATAGGTTGCTCAAGACCATCCTTATTCCTCTGCAAGAGAACAACTCCTAGTGTATCTTCATATGCAAAGGAAAATGTTAGAAATTCTCTGGTAAAATATGGACTTACTAATACAGGGGCTTCAGTAAGAGCCATCTTGATTTTTTCAAATGAATTCTTTGCTTCAGTGGTCCACTTGACTTCTTGATCCTTCTTTAGCATGGCTATAATATAATTGATAGTCTCAGCAAAGTTTGGTATAAACCAACGCAGAAAGTTGATTTTACCAATGAAAGATTGGACATCTTTTTTACTCCTCGGCAGACTTATCTTCAATATTGCTTTTACCCTTTCTGGGTCAATCCTTATACCATCAGCAGAAACTAAATGACCCAGTAATTTTCCTTCCTGTACAGCAAAGTGTAACTTCCATTAGAGGAATTTTGGGGTTTAAAATGGGCCTCCTAAGGAAAATAATAAAATAATAGTTAAAATAATAAAATAATCTTGATTAATTTTGGAGGAAGAAAGAAAAAAACTACTTTTTGTGTTCGTATTTTCGACATATCTACCTGTGTTTTTACTCAAATTTCTATCAAGAGAGCTTGTTGGATGCGTAATTTGATTCCGCATCCAACGAGTATCCACGCTGCATACTTTTGACGGACCCCACTACCCCAAAAACAAGAAATACCTGAAAAAACGTGATGATGATGTCATCATCACATTTTTTCAGGTATTTCTTGTTTTTGGGGTAGTGGGGTCCATCAAAATTATGCAGTGTGGGTACTCATTGGATGCGGAATCAAATTACGCATCCAACAAGCTCTCCCGATCGAAATTTGAGTAAAAACACAATGAGATATGTCGAAATTACGAACAAAAGAAGTAGTTTTTTTTAATGACAAATATGTCAATTCAACCATTATGGTTGACTTATTTTATTGAAATTCTATTGGTTCTTGAATTCCAACTCACAAAAACTTATTTTGGCATGTTTTCTTATAAGGCCCATTTTAGACCCCAAATTTCCTCTAATGTTTGGATTCAAGGACAAACCAAATGTTTTAGATGTTCATCATCTGATTGTGAAAATATAGTAATATCATCTAGGTAAATTACCACAAACTTTTCTTTTTCCCCAACAAAATCTATATCCATAGCCCTCTGAAAATTTGCTCTAGTGTTCATTTAACCAAAAGGCATCTTATCATACATGAAAGTTCCCCAGGGAGTAGTAAAAGCTGTTTTCTCTTTATCATTAGGATGCATTGAAATCTGATTGTATCGTGAGAAACCATCAACCATAGAAATCCTCTATGCCCCAACAACCTTCTGCAATATTTGCTCAATTTTAGGCAGAGGATAATTATCCTTTAGTGAATATCTATTCAAGTTTCTAAATTCAACACAGTCTGAGTTCTCCGTTATTTTTCCTAATAGGAACTAGATTAGCCACCCATGAAGAGTACCTAAGAGGAACAATGATCTTAGCATCTAATAACTTCTTCACTTCTTTTTCAATAATAGGAAACAAGGATGGATTAATTGTCCTTAATTTATGACAAAATGGTTTAACATTCGGTTTTAAAGGGACTTTATGTTTTATAATCCCAGTATCATATGTTCTCAATTCTTCATAAGACCATGCAAAGACATAAACATGTTCTGTTAACAATTTTATGTAGCTATTTCTCTGTTCAGCTGTGAGTACTTTTGAAATTTTCACCATTCTAGGATGTTCTACAGTGCCAATGTTACAATCCACCACATTCTCTTCTGAAGACTGTACAACAAGTTTTAGGGGTATATAATCTTTCGAAAATATCCTTTCTAAAGGTACCAAACCTTTTGGGATGAAATAACCTTTTAGTTCAATAATCTTGTGGCCAGCAATTTCATTTTCAGCAATCTCTTCAACATCTCTGTCCTCATCATCTTCCTCTTAATCAATCAGGGAATTAGAAAACTCATGTGTAAGCTCCGAAAATCTTTTAATTTCAATGTCATATTCAAACACTTTCCACTGCTTTACATTATCAGGTACAGATGGTCTGTACCTAACCTCAATGGGATAACTCAACTGTGTGGTTTTGGGAATTCTAAAATGTGTAGCAATAAGGCCAATAAATCAATAGTCTGATTATGGTCCGTTGGAATATGGGTAATGCTAAAAGCTAAAAAATAATTATCGATCATGTCCCATACCTCATTTCGATAGACTTTCAGCAAATCCTGTTTAACTTTATAGTTGTTTCTCACATGCTGAACAACTAATTCAAAGTCTCCATATGCAAAAATCTGCCGAATGCCCAAATGTTTAGCAGCCTTCAATCCTAACAGCAAAGCTTCATATTCAGTAGTATTGTTTGTAGTAATGAATTCTAATTTATACATCAACTTTACTGTTTCACCACTAGGGGATATAAGAAGAACCCCTGCTCCAGCACCTTCTTTGCAATATGATCCATCAAAGTATAATTGCCAAAGCTCATATTCCTATTCCTTGTTGCATTTAACTGGTTGTTCCTTTTCAACCTGTAACAAACCAACAGTTTTATCATCATCACTAAAATGTAACATGCAAGTACCCAAATCTTTATCAACAACATACAGAGGATGGTTTGTAGGGTTCTTTTCATCTATCACAATATAGCCAAACTGAATCTCTCTGTACAGCCTTCTATTTTCTCCTCCAAACACATGAATAGTGGCATATGATAAATCCATTAGTAAAGTTCCACCAACTTTCTTTACCCAAGACCTAGAGAGAAGTAACCCAAATTTAGGTGTAATATCTGCTACCACCACATCCATGATTACACTTTTCGTTTGTAGCTGAGCCAAACTGACAACCATGTATTTAATCACACCTAAACACTTTATAGTTCATGAATCAAATGCATACAGATCATGATAGGGTTTGGTTATACTCAGACCTAAAGCCTCCATGACAGCATTTGGCATTAAATTGTGTGATGCTCCTGAATCTAACAAACAGTTATGTATCATTTGTTCATGGACTATCAGAGTAATTTAAAATGGAGGTGAAGCACCTACTTCATTCTCAGTTTTTTCAGCCAAAGCTGACCCAATAAAAATATTAGGATTTTCTTCTTGCAGATTCACTGTATCAGAAATAGGCTGATTGTTTGCTGAACCAATCATTTTAAGAACTGATTTTTTGTAAGAAGGATTTTTCATTAGTTCAGTAAAAGGCATAGGAATCTTTATTTTTCCTAATTCATTTTCCAGATTAAAATTCTGCACAGTTTTATTTACCTCTTCAACCTCCATGTTCTTCTTTTGCTTATCTTGAATTTGTTTTTTCTCTGACACAGGATCAGATTGCTATTTAGTAGGTACAAATACCTTCTTCTTTGGGTTCTATACTACTTGTTTTGGCCCTGACCTCAAATTAAAAGTATTCTTGGGTTCATTCTGATAGACATCAATAGTTACAGTAGTCATTTTTAGATTAAAATCATCCTCTGTTTCAAACATATCAGCATCATAATATTCTGCATTTAAAAATTCTTCTTCAGTGACAAAACCCTCAGTAAACTTTTCTCCAAAATAGTGCATATCCTGATCTGTGTATTCAAATAACACTCCTTCATCAATCTCTTCTTCATCAACAAAATTGTTCTAAAGAGGTGCTAGTACCCTTTGATCCTCAGTCTCTCTCCTTTCTCACTGAATATCATTATTTCTTCGTTCTCTAGGTATGAAACAAGGAGAAAATTGTCTTCTGAATTGATTCTGATTGTTAGGGTTTCTTTCACCTTCTTGAACTGGCTTGCTTGAATTTCTTTCTAGTTCTAACTTGTTTAATTTTGCAATCAAAATCTTCACCAACTTGGCAATCTCATCAATTTTTCCTTCTGAAGACTGAGATGTTGAAATGCCTGGAGCTGCTTCCTTCTTACCTTTCCTGTCATACATCTGCTGAGCTGTTTCCTTCTTCAATATATTGGAAGCCAATATTTTAGACTCCACCTCTAACGCTGCATCCTACATATTCAGTAAAGAAACAGGTCTTTTTCTCTTAATAGTAAGGAAAATTCATGATCGAAAGCATTTGCATATGTGAGTTTTGCAGATGTGAGTCTGAAGGTTTTATTTGTGACAGGAATTCTACTATACATTTTATTGAATCTTTTTGAAAAGTCTGCAATGGTTTCATCCTTTTTTCTCCTAAGGGCTCCAAATTCAATTATATAATAAGTATGATCCTTGGTGTCACCCCATTGTCTCATGAATAGGTCCTGAAGCTCTTCTATGATGGTGATAGAATTTGCAGGCAGCTCCCTAAACCATTTTCTGACATCTCCCTTAAGGCTCTGCACAAACATCCTCATCCATACGTCCTTAGCTTCAATATTTTGGTTATCATCATAAATGAGAAAGGCTTCTCAGTGCTCTTTAGCTGTAGTTTCACCCTGTCCATTAAACCTAGGCAGGTATTTCTGATAGTCACCTCCAAGAAGTGCATTCAAAGGGTGAGCCAAAACTAATGGTGCATATCTGGCTGCAACCATTCGGTCCGGCATATCTATAGGCTGATTTTGGGCTGCCATTTTAAGGCTGACTAACTTTGGTGATGGAGAGACTTGGTTGGAACTTGGCTGAAAAAGGGGTTTTACCAACTTTCAAATGAAATAGAGGAATCTTACCAGGAGATACTGTTTTTTCCTTTCTGAAGGATTGAGGATCGGTGAAAACTTCAAAGTTACTGATAGGAATTATAGGCTTTAACCAAGGTGAAGTTTCTTCTTCTTTTCTCAAAACAGATAAAGGTGATGAACAATCCAATTGATCAGGGTCACATAGAGCTGGTAATGACTGAGACCTTCTAATCTTCCTTGTTGTTTTCAATATCTGTTCTGGGTTTGGAACACCCAACTGCAAAGGTGAAATAAGTCTGTTTCTAGTTCCAATTCCCCTATTAGCCACTGTGACAAACTGGTGAAAAGTAGTCTTTAAGACATGTCAGTTTAATTTCACCTCTTAAAACCAGTGAAATCATAAGTATCCCAGGGAAAAATATGTTTTCAACTTCGTTCCCGGCAATGACGCCAAATATTTTTATGCCATAAATTGTTCCCATACTACAAGAGAACAAGCCAACATAATCTCAAATAACTCAATAAAACAAAAACAGGGTTTTTAGGGTTTTTTTTAAGGTTTTGTAGTTGTGAAGTTTGATGACAAGAGGGAATTCATTAATTACCCAAACACACATAAGATTCATTTACTTAGCTTATGAACAAGGCTGAAGACCTCCTCTTGCCAGCCAAAAAATCAAACCCTTAGTCCTCTTTGTGACATACATTAATAGTATCCTTCAAAATTGGCTAAATACTAAAACCTAACTGCCTTTCAACCTACTCATCGAAATATTTTTATCTAAAGAATAATTACAAAAATGAAATATCCTTCAAAACATAACTAATAAATGATTGTGTAATCAGCTAACAAGGCTATCCCTTCAAGGGCTTGGGCTTTTCTTCTAGCCTTGAGTTGCTCTGCTTCCATCTCTGCCATCTTTCTAGTGAGTTCTTTTTTTACTGCTGTAGATCTTTAATGGTTTGTTTCAACATTGTAAATTGAGACTATGTATTCCTCTTCCTTTTCAATGCCTCTTTTCATACTGCAATCAGCTCTTGATAGTGGCTATTCACCTCATCCAGATCCTCTCTGAGTCTTCTATTTGCCATGACCAAGCCATCATTTGTCTCTTGCATATATTCCACCTGATATTTATACATTTTTACAGTTCTCTGTAAATTCTCTTTTTTCTGAATCAAATGCTTTATTTCCTGCTGTACTTTGCATCTCATTTGGAAGCCATGGAATGTTTAGTCTCCTATATATTTCTTCATCTTCTAGCAACAATTCTGTAGGAGTTTCAGGAAAACTTAGGTTTTCTCTAGTCTCATCTTCACAGGGAACATTTCCCTCAACTATCACCTTCTTTTCTAAGTGAGAAGCCTTTATCTTACCTTCTTGCTGTACCTGCAACATTTGACTTTGTATCTCTGGAAAAATATCAGACAATTTAGTCTCAGTAAGGGCAGACTCTCTTTTTGATTCCATTGGCCTTTTTCCTTTACTGTCACCCTTATCAACATCCAATTTTTCATCAAATGAGGAGTCCTCTATCACTGTTACTTCTTCTTTATTCAATTTAGGGTTCAACAATTTCTTCATATTCAGCCTGAGCTTGTTTTTAGGTCTAGTCTTGGGTCTCCACAGAGGAGAAAGTTCCCCTAACATTTTGAAATTTTTTCCCTGACGAGTGACAGAGGCAAATTCAGTAACTTTTAGCTTCTTTCTCTTTGGTACTGCTACCTCATCCTCCTGGCTATGAAATTCCTTTTTAATACAAACCGTATTTTCATCAATAACAGGGAGTTTATCCTCCTCAAACAAGTATTTCTCATCCTTTGACAGGACTGTGATTGGACTTTGTTTTTGGACTTCAGTATCTTCTTCATCACCTGAAATTTTCTCTACAAGTACAATCTTTTTAGCAACAAATGTCTCTGCTTGTGCATCATCCTGAACAGGCTCAGTCTCCTTATTATTAGACTGCAAATCTTTGCTCTCAATGTCATTAAGATATTTTTTAGACTCAAAATCTTCCTTTGCAAGCTCTGAAACTTCCTCCAATTTAATACTGTCTTCATCTTTATCCTTTATCTTCTGTCTAAGCTTTCTGATCAAGGTCTATCCTTTATCAGCTTGTTTTTGTGAGACTATCCTTCTTGACCATTCTGAAACCCTGAACAAGAAAGGAAATATTCCCAAGTTTTCCCCTTACTCTGCAAAACAGTGTTTATAATGAGTTTGATAAGTCCATGGTGGAAAATGGACTGTCTAGTATGATTCTCGTGCTCCTTAATTATGCAAGACATCTTCTGCAAGCTCTTTAGAAAGAAGAAGGGAAAGTTCATCTTTGACTCATTATTGAGGTGTTGAAGAAATCTGAAGTGGTATTAAAAAATGAAGGCATGTCTTCCTTCACATGTAATGTAACTCTGTAAAACCTTAATAGGTTCTATCTATTCAGGCCTGAATTTATGAATGGGACACCCTTGCCCCAATCTACAATTATACCAGGTAGTAGGTATTTTTGCGCATTAAAGGTGAATGGCACCTTCTTAAACCATAATTCTCCCTCATTTTTAATTCCTGTTGCCTCAGCTACTAACTCCTTGGTCAATTTGAATTTCAAAGTATCAAAAGATATAGTGTCTTTGTCATAGCATTGAGAAAACTTATGGGAGACCTCTGGATGGTATCCATCAATTTTCTTGAAAAATATCAACCATCCTGCATTTGCAAATAGCTCAACACATTCTGGAAATTTATCTATCCAACTGAGATCAGTGGGCTCAACTCTATTAGTTTTTCCACTTTTCTTCATTTTCACTATGGTTTACATCACCTGCCAATAATCTCAGAGTCTATTTATCTTCAAATATTGAAAGTCTTCCCTATCACACAGTTTAAGAACTCTTATGTACCAAATTTTGCAACAATTTGACCTAATCACTAGATTTAGGGACCTCCAATAGTTTTTCTATGAAGTTTATTATTTCAAATGATGATGAATACTTGAATATACTGTTTAATATTTCATCATTCATAGTCTATTGAGTAAGAAAATTCATATCCTTCCTTAGAATTTTGACATTATAGACTTTAATAAAAAAAAACCCAATTAAACAAACCCTATCAAACGCCACATGGGGTACCTTCTTATAAGCTTAATACAAGCACTGGAAGTCGATCTCTTCAAGGGTTAGGTGTCGAATTTCACATTCCAGCTGTCTCCAACTGTCCCGATCGCTTCAAACTGTCACTGCCAAAAATCCCTAATTCTTCATTCAATTGTAAAAACTCTGATTTCTCAGAAATATGTTCCCACCATAACTTTCAATACCTTTGTATTCTTTAGCTTAAGAACATATTCCCAAAAATTCTGCCTCATTCCACTCACTGTCATCATTCACCATGAACTGCATACAATTGCCATGATCTCCCTCACACGATTACCATAAACCTCTTTCAATGATAAAATTGGCAAGACACGTATCAAATATGATAATTGTTGTGGTTAACATCTCAGGGACAAAACCGTCGAAAAATTTGGACTGAAAAATAACGATTTTGGCACTCGCGACTTTCTTGTAGCGCTCTAGTGTATTAATTTTGCTCTTGTGCTATAGGGAAATCCCAACACATAATTTCACCTCATTAAATCACTAATCAGGTGTAAGACTTGGTTTATATGCTTAATCTCGACCTTAGTGTCATTTATGAAACCATTTAATCAATATATACCTTATAGAACCCTTCAAGAATGAACTCTAAATAAAATTTATAAAAGCAGACCTAAAAATAAGAAAAATCAAAATGATGAAAAACTAAAAGGATTGAACTCAAAATTAACTTTTATAAACCAAAATTTCCTAGAAGCAAAAATATTAGAAAGTTTCAAAAACATAAACAAAAGAATAAAACTAAGGAAGACAAAATCATGACCTAACATCTAAATTTATTACAAACCACTTCTACTTTGACTAAGGGAGATAGTGTGTGAATGCAGCTATTTTATGGTCTTTTTTGTCATTTATTGGCTCCTAAAGACTCACCCACTCATACATGTTCACTCCCATTCCTTGCATGCCTACATTTATGCCTCCTTACATGTTCACACATGCATTCATGATTGTTTGGTTAGGTTTGGGAGTCCATTGGTCAACCTAGGTGGGTATGCATTCACATGGCATCCAAAGGATCATGAATTTTCCCCAATGTATTAAAAATGTGTACCATACACATATACAAGATGTACTGTAATATAATGATAAGCTATTAGCACCATTCACATGTGTTATTTTAGTCTCTTTTATTGTTCTCTTGCATATTTTGTCAAATACTTTGATTGTGAATATTGCTCTAGCTCCTAGATCTCATTATGAAGCAATTCTGACATGGTATTAGAACTGGTTGGAGATGCAAACAAATCTATAAAGGTTTGAGTTGTTCTTTAGGGCATATTTCCATAAAATTTGAGTGTTTACATTACGGGCTATACAACATTTTTGTCATAGGTTGCGCAAGCAGGATGATGTAGCCTCAGCTATTTCTTACACCATTAAACTATTTTGAATGGAAGTTTGAAATGGTGATCTAGCTGAGGTCGAAAGGTCTGTATAGAGTCACCATGGGAACTAAATTCAAACCCAACTCTATAGTAGAGAAAGATAAGTACTTCAGTCAACTTAATGAAGCTTTTGGAAATAATTTTCTCAGCATTTCGAGGGATCTCCTCTTACATGTAGAAATTATTAGCACACACAATGAATTTTGGCTCAATATTGAGTCTCTATTTGAAAATACTGATGAGATGAGAGGCCATCAGCTTGAGAATAATCTAATCTCCCTGATCCTAGCTCACTATGATACCATTCAAGAATTATTTACCAAGTTCAAAGTGCTAGTACTTCAGCTAAAACAATGTGTCATAGAGAATAAATATGATCAACTTATCTTGTCCATCCTTTCTAAGATAGGGACTGAGTACTCTGTGTTTGTTTCGACATTCCACTCAAGAAATATTACAACTAGAAATTGGAGGATGCCTGCGCTAGTAGACTTCATGGAGTATTTGACTTAGGAGAAGGACAAGCTAGCACAAATGGGTACCATCAAATCCACCAAGGATAAATCCCTTGCTTCTGGTGTATCAAATAAATTCAAAGGAAAGAATAAAGGTTTGAGGTAAAGAAAGAAAGAGGAGAGGCATTCTAGTACATGAAGCTCTAGTTATACTAATGGGAGTTCAAGATCCAGCAGGAGGAAGATCAAGACAGAGAGACCCACATGTGGTTATTGAAAAGGTACACATCTTGAAATATATTGATTCAGGAATAATATAGACATCATGACCAATATCCTTGAGGAGAACAATATTGATCTTCTAGAATTCGCAAGAGTATGGGAGCATAAGCAAGGAAGTGGTAAGCATGCACATTGCTTTGTGTGCATGGGAGAAAAAAAATTCTTATATCTCTGCTTCTAATGGATCCATTTATGATTTACCTTCTGATATATCATAATTTGAAGCCTCCATCCCTTCCTTAGAATAAACCCCAACCAGTTCACTGAAGCTTCCTCTAGAAACTAGTCATTTTTTACTAGTTTTTCATGTTCCTTTTGAAAGCTCTTTCCCAAACCAATTATAGATTTTCCATTCTAAGTCTGAATGTGATATATATCCTATGACATTCATAGACTCATTTCTGCAACCATTTCATGACCAAAATACCCAACAACCCTCAAGTTCACTAGTTAAAAAATCTCAAAATTGCAAACTTTCCAATGCTATGTCACTTCTATATGTTGATTTATGTCTTGTATGCATTTCATTGTTGGAAATACATATAATTTTTCTTCATGGGACTATTGTCCCATATGTATGGACTTTCTTTTCCCACCCATGGTTCAAATCTCAAGTGTTAGTCTCCAGACCCTACAGGTTCGCTCAACTCTAAATGTGATCTAGTTGCTCACTCTTCTCTCTCTATGGACCCATTCTCTCATGGAGGAACCATACCTATAATATTTTCTGATTTATATGAAATATATTTTGATATCTTAGAGCCTCAGGTCATTTTTTACATATTTATGAAGGTACTTCATCAAATTGGGAAGACGATTCATGGTTTTATTCATGATATTGCAGCTACACATGAGATAGATTTTGTTGAATATTTTGATGTTATTTAGGAAAGTGTTTACATAGATATATTTTATGGTTGATTATTCATTTATTTAAAGTATGCTTGTAGAAAAATACATTCTTAGTATTCCCCTCCATTATCAAATGATTTCCATCAAAGGGCCTCTCCACATGATCTTTGTCTACAACACTTTGATACATTGATCCATGATATCAACATCCACAACATCTTCACCAAGTCCATCACCAAGAATTTGTTCTTTCAGCTCATTCAAGTGAAGAAGAGGATCTGTTGAAGAAACTTTTTTATCATCTATCTCATGTCCATTTTTTAGGGGAGGTTTTGTCCCATTGGATTTTCTTGCTTACCTCGGTTATATGGACTAATAAAATTTTGTTGTAAAAGGTGACTTGTGCCTTAGTTTACAAGGCCTTAATAAATAATTTTGTATAATTTGTACTAAGTTAGGTTTAAGGGGGGGTGTTAGAGGATTAATCTACCTTAGTACCATGATAAACACCTAGGAGGCATTTTCATTTGCCTAGTACTTATGTTATATGATTGTACTTAGGCTATATTGGTCAATATTGATCTATTAGCTTATTTATGGATCATTCACTCACAGTTGAGGCACTCCACTTTGATCATCCTGACATTTGAGGAGCTCTAGTTTGATCATCCTGACATTCCTGATGCCTACATTGATTACAAACCACTTTTTCTTTGACTAAGGGCTCTAGTGTGTGAATGTGGTTGTGTTATGGTCTTTTTGGTCATTTATGGACTCCTAGAGACTCACCCACTCACACATGTGTACTCACATTCCTTTCATGACGACATTTATGCCTCCTTACATTTTCACACATGTATTTGTGACTTTTTGGTTAGGTTTGGGAACCTATTGGTAAACCTAGGGGGTTTAGGGGTCAAATCCTAGCCTGGCACTTGTATGCATTCACATGGCCCCCAAAGGGTCACGAATTTTCCCCAATGTATTATAAATATGTACCATTCACACATATAAGATGTATTTTATTATAATGATCAATTATTAGCGCCATTCAAATGTGTTATTTCAGTCTATTTTGTTGTTCTCTTGCATATTTTATCAAATACTTTTGATTATGAATATTTCTCTGGCTCCTAGATCTCACTGTGAATCAATTGTCACAACAAATAGGCCCATAAGTCCTAGAGACATGTTATAATAGCATAGGGAATTGGAGAATGTGACTTGTGCAAAAAATATTAAGGAAAGATGATATTCAACACTCAGGATAACCTTTCCTAGGACTGAAAAATAAGGATAACATGTGTATCCAAAAGAGTGTTACAATCATCCAAAAACTTGTAGCTTATCCAATAGAAATTTTCAACAGGATACCTAGATCCACAAGGTAAATAACCATATCCTAATTACAACTGAATTCATGAGAAGAGTGTCTTGATGAGAAGAGTGTCAATAAAATAATTATTTAACCCCTAGGATCCTAAAAGACTACAAAATTTTAATTGCACCAGAACCAAAAATAACCTAAAGTTCATGGTAGATTCTATAACTTTTATTATTTAACGTACTGAAGTCAACATCTAAAAAAACCTTTGTGGGAGGTAATAAAATATAGCTGCAATAAAGCTAATAAGAAAAAGAAACTATGCAAATTACTTGCAAACAACATATTGATATGCATGTGTACCCAACACATCAAAATTGCCTTGAGCTCACTAAAAAATAATAAAACGGGAATGCATGTACATAAAATAACTAAATCAAAACCAAGGCAATGATAGAATGTTTCATGTTATTATTTTTTTCTGCAAGTTCTTTGGTTTTGTAGCAACAATGAAGAAATACCTCCAATCTCAAAAGTCCTGATTTGCAAGTGTCGTGATCAACCAATAAAATGGGCATGCATGTACATAAAATAACTAAATCAGAACCAAGCCAAAGATAGAATGTTTCATTTTATTATTCTTTTATGCAAGCTCTTTGGTTTTGTAGGAACATTCAAGAAATAACTCCAAACTCAAAAGTATCGATTTGCAATTGTTGTGAGTAGCTTGCAAAGATGATAGTCTAAGGTCTTCAAAGCCTTGTTTGATTGCGTGTATCATATAAGGAATCAATTTCAAAACACAACATTTATGGCTTCCTGATAAGAAGATATATGCGAATATTGTAGGTCTTATTGGATATTCCTATTGATTTAACATAGAAAAAATGTAATTTAAAATTTTATCACAAAAACCTTAAAACAAGAACAAGTACCAAGAAAATTTATTGTGACTAATTTTGTCCAACACAATTTAACATTTATTCATATCTCATTTATTTCAATGAAAAGGTTCTTCACAAATATTGAAAATCTATCAATTTAAAACAATTGTGAGAAATAAAAAATTCAAAAGCAAGTTTCAGTTATATGAACTTTCAGAAACAAATTTCAACTATATGAACTTTAGTTGTAATTTATCTAGCTGATAAGGAACCTAAGTTGTAATTTCTCTAGTTGATATTGAACTACTTTTTCCATGTGTGTTGTATATCGTTTTGTCCAAATTTTTCAATAAATAATAAATGTTTTTTTTTTTGGAGAAAAAGGAAACATAAAAGAAAGTGTAATGTCCCTTTTTTAAATTTTTACCAAAATGCCCAATTTTCCAATTTTTTCACAATTTTGGCTCTTGACTAGTTTTAGTGTCTTGGTCTCCAAATCATCCCAAATATTTAGATAAGGTGTATGAATGATATATTAACTTAATTATTATTTTCAGGTATGTATTATGGTCCTCCAATCATTGCTGCAAGTCTGTACTAAATTCTGAACAAGTTAGATGATTTTACTGGCAATTTCGGGCTCAAACCACCCCCGAGGTAAGTGGTAGAAATGGATTCCCAAATGTGTATAAAACCACTTGAATTATTAAATTCAATAATGGGATGTGTAAAATAAATTATCAGAGATTCATATGCATAACCAATCGACCTCCCATAGCTGTTATCACTTCTTTCAATTAGATATAAAAAAACTAGTTTTGGACCCTTGGGGAAATGAGGTGTACTTTACTCCAATTGCTATGAAGTTCAACCCAATGGACACAAATTCTCAGTTACTAAACATGAAACCCATAATATACTTTAATAACACTCCATTCATTCATAAATCATCAATAGTTTATACATCCATTCAAATCCATCAAGATTACAAGAGTTTACAACAAGGTAGTGGGGAAATGGCACCGTTTCTTCATTATTAAGCAATAATACATCTGATTTCTTGAAATTTCAACCTGAAATATTTCTGAACTTAAACATCAGAGAATCTACATCAAAATACAAAATACTGGAGCAAGGGAAGCTCCCTCAAAGAGATGAATAGCTCACCAAGTGTGCCTCACTCCATAGAGCTGAAATATGGTGAGAAAACTTGAGTCCATGAGTTGTTGTAGCTTGCACCTATAAATTATGGCTCCATTTAATCTCCTTGAAATACCTGGGTGGCCTCTCCTATCACTAACTAGGATGAGAATATTTCACCCTCGAAATTGGCTAAGGCATGAACTAGTCATCCACTAGCTCTCTCTCTCTTCACATTAACAATTTTCACAAATGATCAAAAGGGCCTTCTCATGGGTGATGCATGTATTTTATAAAAATTACTGGTATTCTAAGGTTCCAAATCCATCCATAAACCAAATCCAAGTCGAATTGGTGTGGCTTCTCATGCTATGCCATGCGGCCTCTCTCTTCACCTCCCCTCTTGTCCCAAATTCGAGTAGGAGCCTCTTGGCCTTCTCCAAATCCCATGAGCACTCTATAAGATGCTCTATTCATGCCAGACATGTCATATATGTCATATTTCAGCCTTCATATCTGACTTATGTCATAACTGTCATAGAATCTCCATCATTGGTGTCATAGATGTCATAAATGTAAGGGGAATTTAGCCAAGTGTCCATGAAACTCCCATTTGGAACTTTCTCTCCCCATGTAAGTTACAATTCATCCCAAATTCGACCTATGAAATCTATGGAAAAGTATATTAACCTTATAATCTATCCAAAAACATTAGGCTTCCCATAGATTCAAGATTGCAAGAGGAGGATGCCATTTAACATAGGAATTCTAGCTTGAGTGGGCCCCATAGTCTCCATGTGTCTCCATTCTCCATAGCCATTTAATTGTTCACTTGCATTAATTTAATTAAATCCATTAAATAATTATTTATTCCTTCTAATGTCTAAAAACCATTTATTATCTCCCTTATTAACTTCACAATGTTTCCACCCAACCTAGGGAACTAGTAGGATTGATGGAATTTTCCCGCTATGCAATTATTTGAATGGGGACATTACATTCCTCCCCAACCAATATTTATTGTCCTCAATCAATTTCAGATTTGGATGCTGCAAAATATTCTCCTCTTCCCATGTGGAATATTCACTTGGTAGATCCTTCCATTGCACAAAGTATTCTTTGATTGTTTTGCTCCTCAATCTTCTCTCCCTTGTCTTCAAAATATTTTTCGGAATAAGTGTGAGCTGTCCTTCATCATCCAAAGGAGGAATTGTATCTTAAATGAAATTTTTATTACCAATAGCTTTCTTGAGACAAGAAACATGAAACACATTATGAATTTTACTCCCTTCTAGAAGTTCCAACTCATATGCTACTTCTCCAATCTTCTGCATTACCTTGTAGGGCCCATAGTATATTGGATTTAGCTTTTCAGTTCCATTCCCTTTGAGAGATGTTTTTTTGTATGGATGCAACCTAAAATACACTAAATCATCAACCTGAAAGGTCCTTTCCTCTCTATGTTTATCTGCATATTGTTTTTGCTGATTTTAGGAAACCTACAAATTGCCTTTTAAAAGATTTAAAATTTCTTGGATTTATTCCACCCAATATTTATATTTTTGAGCTCTACTATCACCAAATATCATATCATAAAATTTAAGTGCATCATAACCATATAATTCTCTGAAACGAGACATCCCTATTGACATGCGAAAGGTGGTGTTGTAGCAAAACTCTCCCAAGTGTAGCCATTTTCTCCAAGCTTTTTGTTGTTCTCCCACATAGTTTCGGAAGTACCCTTCCAACCATTTATTCACCCTATATTTTTTCCTTGAATTTAGGGATGGTATCTTGTACTTGGATTCAAGTGAGTGCCCACAAATCTGAAAAATTTTCGCCAAAAATAACTCATGAATCTACCATCTCTATAACTCACAGTGCTCTTGGGGAACCCATGCAATCTGAATATTTCTTTGAAAGAAAGGTCATCCACTTGTGCAGCACTAAAATAGTATGTAACATAAAATAAATGAGAAAACTTATTCAATATATCCACTACCACATATATGCAATCCTTTCCCAAATATTTGGGCAAACCGGTGATGAAATCCATCGATATACTGTCCCATTTTTGCTCTGGAATGGGAAATGGTTGTAATAAACCAGCTAGGTATGTGAGTTCTGATTTGTTTTTCTGACATACCTTACATTCATTCACATAATTTTGAACATATTGCTTCAGCCCCTTCCAATAGAACCTTTGCCTTAGTTTCCTATAGGTTTTGAAGAACCCCAGATGGCCTGCTAGTGGGGAATCATGTGCTTCCTGTAAAACTTTGTATTTAAGCTCTGAATATCAAAACAAATAAATTATTCCATTATAGTATGTCTTCCCTTTCAAAATTATGTAGTTATAATCTCCCATGAGTCCATTTAATACGTCACAAGCAATCTTACCTTTGGCATATTCAACTAGTAGCATGTCTTTCCAATTTTTAGTAATGTCCATGAGAGAAAAATAAGGTCTTCAAGATAATTCATCTGTGACAATTTTTAGTATTTCCTTTCACATATTCAATATCAAAATCATAATTTTAGATATTTTTGACCCACTTTTTTTTCCTTTCATTTAGATCCTTTTGGGTAAGGAAGTGTCTTAGACTATTGTGGTCATTTTTCACCACAAACTTGTTGCCTACCAAGTATTGTCGGAATTTGGCCAAGGCATGCATGATGGCAAAAACATTTTTTTCATATATGGAGTAAATTTTTTCATGAGGCTGTAACTTTCTTCTCTCAAAGGATATAGGGTGTTGGTCTTGCTTTAGGACATCCCGTACTTCTCCACCTGAGGCATCACATTCAACAAGAAAAGGCTTAAAAAAATCAGGTAATGCAAGTATGGGACAACTACTCATTACCTATTTAATTTATTGGAAGGCCTTTTCAGTCTCTTCATTCCAGTTGAAAGTGTCCTTATTCAAATCATTGAGTGGAGAAGTCAACTTGGAGAACCCTTTCACAAACTTCCTATAGTATGTACATATTCCAATGAAGCCTCTTAATTTTGTGATGTTTTTTGGTGATGGCCATTATAAGATATCCCTGATCTTTTCCATGTTCACTTTCACTCCATATTTACCAATAATGTTCCCAAGACATAATATTTCTTTCATCCTAAATTCACATTTAGACATCTTATCATACAAATACTATTCTTGCAAAGTTTTCAACACAATCTCTAGATGTTGCAAGTGCTCTTCCCAAGTTTTACTGTAAATGAGAACCATCAAAGAAGACTAAAACAAACCTTCTAATATTCTTGAAAAATATTCTATTCGTACATGCTTGAAATGTAGTTGGATCATTATTCAACCCAAATTGCATAACAAGAAACTCAAAGAGACCATAATGATATCGAAAAGTAGTCTTTTGCACATCTTCCTCCTTCATCCGAATTTGGTGATAACCAAATCTAAGTTCAATTTTGGAAAAGTAATTAGCTCCAAATATTTCATCCATGAGATCATAAATCCTAGGAGTAG
Source organism: Pseudotsuga menziesii (assembly GCA_001517045.1). Taxonomy (NCBI): domain Eukaryota; kingdom Viridiplantae; phylum Streptophyta; class Pinopsida; order Pinales; family Pinaceae; genus Pseudotsuga; species Pseudotsuga menziesii. The sequence goes on from LPNX010403594.1 coordinate 152,267, forward strand.
GATATATATTCTTTATAGTCTTCTTTTTCAAATCTATAAAGTCTATACACATCCTCAAAGTTCCATCTTTTTTCTTTACCAACACTATTGAAGAAGCATAAGGTCTAGAGCTTGGTCTAATGAGTCCCAAGTCTAAGAGTTCTTGAATGTCCTTCTCAATATCATCTCTTAACTTCTTGGGATGTCTATAATGTGGTATCTCAATGGGAAAATAAACCTCCTCCAAAACAATGTTATGTTGAACCCCCCTATCAGGTGGTCTACCATGTGGAAGATCTATGAAAACTTCTTCATATTTGTGCAAAAGTGTCTCTATCTCCTTTGGGCATTTAACAAATCTGATTTTTGGCTTGGGAGAGGTGATATAACATCCAATATCCCATTTTATATCACCATGCCTCAATATAGATCTCATACTATTGCAATTTACTACCTGTTTTCGGTAAGTGTGCTTCCCTCTCACAACCCTTACTACACTTGTTGAATCTTAAAATTTCATTTCAGAAATTTGATAATTTACTTAATTATATCCTATAGAATACAGCCATTGCACTCCCAATACTAAATTAGTATCATCAACATCAACCACATAAAAACTATCAACAAAATTATAGTTACCTATGGTGACTTGCAACTTTGGAACCCATGTGTGGCATTGCATTGTGTTGTGAACTGGAATGAGAACTGTGAAGCTATCAAATGGTTCACTTGGAATATTTATTTTCTCCACCATATCTACATCAATTAAATTATGTATAGCTCCTCCATATACCAAAACTGAATCTCTTTGTCCCAATACCACACCCTTGCATTGAATAGTGTGATAGCGAGGCACTGCTGAAAGTACTACCATTCTTTCTTTGTCCCATGAAGGATGATTTTCTTCTTCAGATGCTATCTCATATGCCTCCTATTTATATGAAATGTTCCCTTATTCATCCATACCCCATTCATACTCATCATTATCAGAAAATACTTCTATGTATTGAGCTTTTCCTTTAGCACATTTATGCCCCGGTGTCCATGGTTGGAAGAATGTGAAGCACAATTTTTCCCTTTGAAGTTCATCCCTGTTTTGTCCTTCTTTCTTATTCTTTTCATATGTATCTCTTTGCTAAAACTTCTTATCAGGTGCATCCTTTTTCCAAGGCTTTCTTTCAAATATGAAGTTAAGCTTGGGAAGAAATCTTATTATAGGAAGCACATTTTGAAGATATCTAGTCAAGCTCATTGCATCATTTAAGTTAGCAGGCTTGTGGGATTTGATCGAACCTTTCAAGGGCTTTGCCAAAAATTCAATGAACAGAAATACTAACCTTCCCATAGATACATTGGCCACCTTAACTAATAATCTTTGGAATTCCAACATATACTCAATAGGCATCCCCACCTGCTTCAATTGTGCTAATTCTTGAAAGACAATTCTGGATCTTTTTGCTCAATTTTTATAATACCCTATCAACCAACTTCCCATATGTTTTAACCTGATAATGAACAAAGGTTTTTAGGCTATGGAACCACCATTCATTGGCATCTCCATCCAAGTGCAAAATAGCCATTTTTAAAGCATCTTCTTCTACCATTAGATTCAGCTGAAAATACACATCCAATTTTTGCACCCAAGTGTTAGCAGAACTTTGAGATGAACCATCAAAAGTAGGAAGTGGCACTTTACATATGGAACAATTCAATTCTTTGTTTTGGTGTAGAGACTTATTGTCCTCCTTATTTTTGATTTTTTTTCCATGGTGAAGTACTTCTCAAATTTTATACTTCTCCTACACTCTTCATCCAATTTAGCCCATTCTTTTGTTATTGTATCAATTTCAAATTGAATGTTAGTCTCTTCTTTGGGAATAAGAAATTTAGGTAAAGTAGGCCTTGGTGTGCTCTGAAATTCATGGGTTCTATTATGAGGTCCTGTTCGGGAGAAAATGTGCTCTGCCATTTGTTATCAACCCAAATGGCACTTCTCCATCCAAGTACCGACATCCTATAGGTTGGTACACAAAAGGAAAATTTTGGGTTGAAGGTTTCCTAAACACTATAGATGGGCATGACATGAAATGCATTCACTCTCCAACCAGCTTGCCAGTTTATCTTTCTATGTGTGGATTTCCATACTCGACTATGTCCATTGAAACTCATGTACATACGCAACTATGTTCATTGACAACCTGCGTACTATACACGACTATTCATATTGCAACCTGTGTACAGATCTGTACACGGGTTTCCCTTAAAGAAACTCATGTGTCATACGTAGGTTTCCAATATCAATAGTCGCGTACAAATGCATTCAAAATTAAAATTAATAAAACACAATTAATGGATATTTGTTGAGCCCTAATCACTAACCATCTCAACTATCTCAACCTCCTCAACCTTAGAAACTGCTCTATTTCCCAAAGTATAAATAAAGGCCTTGGGGAGGACATTAATCAATGAATCTTGGAGAGAAAAGTTATACTAGTGGTATATCTTTAGAAGTCTTTGGAGTAGCAGAACTCAAAATCCTTTGGTTGCAGAGGAGTCCTTGTTTCAGGCATTGGGTTGTACACTTATCTCATTCACTATTGTTAATAAAGATAATTCTTCTTCCAACTTTGTGTTGAGTCTCTTTCATGCATCATGGTTGATAAATATATTTGATTAAGCACTATATATGTTATTTATCTAACCTATCATATATACATGTATAAGTTTGTATTTGGAGAATTCACTCTTTGTAGGTGAAGGAGGTGCATCCCTGAAAGCTTTGGAGAGAAGCAGAGTGGGAGAAGACAAAGCTTGGATCAACCGTCGATAATCAGGTGAGTCCAACATATCTTCCTATTTATTTTTTGTACTTTAAAGCTGATTGTTTGCAATTTTTAGATGTACGTTGATAACCCCAGACCCTAGGTTATAAGGGTGTTTATTCCTAAACAACACCGTTGTCTTCTTTTCTACTGATTGTGAACTACCACTATCTCCTATTATCCCTTTGCTTCCCATTTGACTGGCCATCAATTCGAATTATTTTGCTATCTATTGGGTCATTTCCTTGGATATTTATTCAAACAAGGGTTTTATAAGTTTGAGATACTCCATTTTATCCTTAGTGTAGTCTTCTCCCTCGTGAGCCATAGTTTTAGTCAAAGGTACCTTTTTTCCTTATAGTTCTTCTTCTACAAGCCTAGCACCTTCCAATTGAGATTATAAGGGTGGTGGTTTATTTATTTGAATCCTTTTTAACACCATCAGGTTCCAATACCATGCTCGGATACCACTTGTAATGTCTCTTTTTAACTTTTTTACCAAAATGCCCAATTTTCCATTTTTTTCACAATTTTGGGTCTTGACTAGTTTTAGTGTCTTGGTATCCAAATCAGCCCAATTGCTCCCAAATATTCAAATAAGGTGTATGAATGATATAATAAATTAATTATTATGTTCAGGGATGTATTATGGCCCTCCGATCACTTCTTTAATACTTTACTAAATTCTGAAAAAGATAGATGATTTTACGGGCAATTTTGGGCTCAAATCCCCCCCCGGAGTAAGTGGTAGAAATGGCTTCCCAAATGTACAGAAAACCACTCAAATTATTAAATTAAATCAGGGTATGTGTATAATAAATTATCAAATACTCATATTTATAACCAATTTACCTCCCACAGTTGTTATCACTTCTTTCAATCAGATATAAAAAAACTAGTTTTGGACCCTTGGGGAAATGAGGTATAGTTTCCTCCAATTGCTATGAAATTCGACCCAATTGGACACAAATTCTCAATTAATGAAAATTAAAGCCATAATATAATTTAATGATAGTACATTAATTCATAAACATAAATATTGTATACATCCATTCGAATCCATCAAGATTACAAGAGTTTACAACAAGTTAGTGGGGAAATGGTGGTGTTTCTTCATTATTGAGAAATAATACATGAGATTTATTGGCCTTTCAACCTGATATATTTCTGAAATTAAAGAGAATATAATTTACATCAGAATACAAAATACTGGAGCAAGAGAATCTCCCTGAAAGAGATGAATAGCTCACCAAGTGCGCCTCACTCCATAAAGTTGAAATATGGTGAAAACACTTGAGATGAAAGGAAGAAAAAGCTGAACTTGATATGTCCACAAGATGTTGTAGCTTGCACATATAAATTTTGAATCCATTTAAGCTCCTTTAAATACCTAAGTAGCCTCTCCAAACACCAACTAGGATGGGAATCTTTCACCCTCGAAATTGGCTAAGGCATGAACTAGTCATCCACTAGCTCTCTCTCTTCATAATAACATTTTTCACAAATAATCAAAAGGGCCTTCTCATGGATGATCCCTGAATTTTATAAAAATTATTGGTCTTATAGGTTTCCAAATCCATCCATAAACCAAATCCAAGTCGAATTGGTGTGGCTGCTCGTGCTATGCCATGTGTCCTCTCTCTTCACCTTCCCTCTTCTCCCCAATTCGAGTAGGAGCCTCTTGGCCTTATCCAAATCCCATGAGAGACCTGTAAGATACTCTATTCAGTATTGACATGTCAAATATGTTATATTTCATCCTTCATATCTGAATTGTTTCATAGCTATCATAGAATCTTCATCATTGGTGTCATAGATGTCATAAATGTAAGGGGAATCTAGCCAAGTGTCTATGAAACTCCCATTTGGAACTTCCTCTCCCCATGTAAGTTACAATTTATCTCAAATTAGACCTATGAAGTATATGGAAAAGTATATTAACCTTATAATCTATCCAAAAATATTAGGATTCCCATAGATTCGAAATTGCAAGAGGAGGATGCCATTTAACATAGGAATTCTAACTTGAGTGGGCCCCATAGCCTCCATGTGTCTCCATTCTCCATAGCCATTTCATTTTTCACTTGAATTAATTTAATTAAATCCATTAAATAAAGAATTATTCCTTTTAATTTATAAAAACCATTTATTATCTCCCTTATTAACTTCAGTGTTTCCACCCAACCTAGGGAACTAGTAGAATTGATGGAATTTTCCTGCTATGCAATTATTTGAATGGGGACATTACAGAAAGATGATTATCAATTGAAACCTGTCTTTCACAAAAAAATTTCCAAAAAAAAATAATCATTTTGAAAATGGAGCACTTGAATCCCATCACTCATTAATAATATTTTGGTGAAGGATGAACCCAATGAATGGAAAGATATTGTGATGTTACTTATCAAATTTATGCTTCCATCCCATACATTGTCCCGGACTTCTTTATCAACTGCTAAGGATTATCCTTTATAGCTACTTTCATCAAGTGAACTACTTATAGAAATGACAATACCATTTAGTGGTATCATCTCCATTGCTTTGATATACAAAATCATGTTGATGGCCATATCCTTCACGTATACGTTTTCTCTAGTTTCTTCAGCAAATGTTGTCCGCGGAGCTTAATTCATGTACTCACATTTCTACTGAGATATCATAGTACTCACATTTCTACTGAAAGAAATAATAGAAGGACATGTCATGTAAAATAAGAAGGCCACAAATATGTGGTGAAAGATACCATTGATATTATGTTAACCAAAGCTGTGAATTAACTTTGGAAGTTATTATAGATAATACACAAAAGATAGTTGTCACCGAGATACAAAATCGATGGTTGAGCATCCTTAAGAATCATGGGAATAAGACTCATTTCCCTCCTAATTTGGCAGTAATAGTCAAGTATCATCCAAAACATTAATTTGGCTATTGGATCAAAGTCGTGAGGGATCTTGATGGTAGAAATTTTCTCAGAAGAGAACTAAATAATGGAGGGAAACGAGCAAAGTTGAGGTATTTTTGCTATGAATAAATATCACTACAAATCATTATTAAATCAAGGACAACTAAGGGATAAAAGAAAACAGTGGAGCATAGCAACACCAAAACAATCATAGGTAAAATCCACCATCTACAGAAACAATATTAATGTTACATATGCGGGTTGAATTTAAATTCCACCAAATCAAAGCAGATATTAGTTTACTACCTATCATTTTCAACTAAGAAAGTAAGCATGGCTTCACTTTTTATTTTTTAAATATGATTGGTATATGGATTGATCAGAAGAATAAGCCTAGAGAAGTTTGCAATAGTTCCCCTACGTGTTGGAGAGCATTTTCATTGCCACTAAGGTCCCTATAATTGATGGTATTTCTATTAATACATGAATTAACCTATATTTTTTCTTATATCTTACAAGGCTTAACGGAGATATGGGTGTGTGCATGGTGATGAGGGTCTCTTTTAATGCATTAGATGTAATAGAAAACTGAAAAAACATGCATCCATCAACTTGCATGGATATTTTGAGACACTTACATAATGAATATTGTGATGAGTTAAAAAAAAATGTAGGAAATTGAATGATGTTTCCAAATATATAAATTTTTTCTATTGAAAATGTTGTTAACTATCTAAGGTTAGATATTTTTTAACATGCACCTTTTATTTTTGGGACAAATTATAAGGTATATGCTTTTGTGGGTGTGGGTGCAGCCTCTAAGTGACTAAATGATGGAATAAACTTACAAAAGCCGGTAGAAATATAGAGAACATATAGTACTAGTGCACGACTATTTTTCCAATAATAAAAGTAATTTTTTAATTTTTTTTTTTATTTTTTAATTTTTTTTTAATTATCTAAGAGATCAAACCTTGAAAACGATATGTCAATTGTGGGAGCAGCGTTTGAATGTATTAATGCAATTATTTGGAAATGGGTTTCTTATAGCATGTATAGGTCAGTGTTCTTTAGTGCACCATACAATATTTTTTTAAATGGTTTAAAAACAAAAGAGATATGGATGAAACACTAACAATGTGTTTTTTGAGTTAACGAGTGATGACAGAAGATAAATAAGAAAAAAAATAGAAAAAAATATGTATTCTTGTTAAAATCTACATATTTGGAATCTGCAAATAAAACCATATATGTTTTTAAAATTTCATAAAAATGGAGGTGTGCAGCATACTGTAACCAATGGATAAACATGAGCATATTGAAAATTTCGATATAATGCTAAATTAGCCATGGTTTATCATACTCAAGGGCATAGGCATGTTGACTCCAAAGAAAAGTACGAAGCATAAACATAGGAATAAGAATGCCATGCAAGCATGGGTGGATACGTTATCATTTGGAGGGAATACATTTTTGAATTTAAACAAAACAAATTCTCATTATAATGAACAATAACGCATGTGCATTTTGATGAATCATAATGCGCGCGCGTTTTCAACTACTACAATGATTTTTGTTTTGTAAGTAATACCAATACTAAAATTATTTTATGCC
>LPNX010403594.1:162802-176708 GCA_001517045.1 Pseudotsuga menziesii
CATGTTTATGTTTAGAAACAAGTGGCCAACCTATTATGCCATTATTACAAAATATGTATCTTCACACTTTGAATGTTTCGATTAATACTCCATAAACATAAATTTATAAAACAAGATTCAGAATAGTACTTCTCCAATCAATTTAAACTATAGTAAAATCACACATAATTTTCGTCTCTTCCAAAGTTGTTCCTCAAGGCCATTCATAAAATGCCATGTACATTAAAAAAATGATAAAATAATGTGCAGGATATAATCATAACCATTATTTTAAATCAACCTTATAATACTCAGATGCTTTTAGTTTTGATGTGTATCCCATGTATTCGTTAGATTAAAGACATCATGCCAAAACACTAATTTCATTTATGTAGACCACAAAGGTGCATCACTTATGTCCCTCAACTTCGTGCATCCTTTAAAATTTTGTTAGGTTGTTATGTGGGTAAGGTGCTTTTGTATTCCACTTAGTTGGATCAGTTGCTTAGCTGTGATGGGTGCTTAGTGTATTAGGTATGTTCCATCTTTGTGAATACAATTTAACATTGTTAATTTAACATTGTATATGCAATTTGATCGTGGTAAAAAATAATTTAAATGTACATTTTTTCATTACGTAATATTGTAATTGTGCATTGTTCTCAAATTTATAGCTGATATCTCCATGCAATCGTAAAATCTATAAAAAAATTTGGGAACATTAGACATAGAAACATTCTTGGCCACATGTGTATAATCACACTTAAAAGACTGAAGCATGAATATCTCAAGATCCTTGATATGAAATATTTTTTATATCATAAAAGTTATAATACAAAAATAGAAGGCCCTTATATGTCCTGTTAATGTACATGTATCAAAAACATCTTTGATGTACATGTGCAAACAAAAGTACATCTGTTCTAGACCGCACCCCTATACTCTAACTATGAATTGTACAGAAAAATACATATTTTTCCTAGACTAGCACATAAAAGCTCTAACTTTCTCTTGTTTTTACCAAACCTTGATGCTTGTTGCCTCTGTCCATGACCGTTGTGCATCTCTGGCGACTGCAAATCAATGACAATATTTCTTGAGCAAGTAACTGAACTAGTACTGTCCAGCAATAACAAAGTTTGAAAATTTAAAATATGACTCAATTGTACATAAAAAAAGACTCACTGCATACATCCGAGGTATAGATGCCTCTGGTGTCCTCCTCCTTGCAGAGAGTCTCTCTGCAATGCTTCTCTATGAATAAACAAAATTATGTCAATTATGTCAACAATTATCAACATGTACATGAATGAGAAAGTACTAATCAATTATGTAAAAAATGAACATCTCACTGTAAAAACCATTTCTAGGGGAAGAGGCTGGGTTTCTTTAGTAGTAAGAGGAGCCGTAGGTTGAACATCAACCTTAGTTGTGTGCACTAATGGACCAGGGTGTGGCTACATTCACCAAATGATAAAATAGTTAGACATCGTGCATGTCCATAAACAATACAAATGAACTATACAATTACAAATATTCAAGTAGATGTAACTTAGTGTGACTTATCCCTATTGTATATGCAAGATTGACCACAACATCAACAACCCCACTAAGGTCTGGCATGGATGAATCTACATCCTGATGTTGTAAACATGCAAAAATCACATTATGAAAAACTAGTTGTGAAGTGAATTCAAAGCTAACCAGCAATTGCCATTAGAAGTGTGTACATTACCATGGGATGAGTAGGTTGATCCTCATGGACACCCACTATTTTCAAGGAAGAGGGTCATCTGGTGTAAACAACCCCCTTATCTACATTTGGACTACGAGGAGATCCAAACCAAAGAAATGGTGCAGGGATTTGCGATGATGTCTACAGTAATAAAGTGTTACCATAGTTAGACATGGAGTTGAATGGATGGAATAATATGTACTGAAAAACTAACATGTTGTAATATACTTACCCCTATCTGGAACATATCTCCCCCATGGGAGTGATCTCTTCCAACAATTTATTTCCCCTCTTCAAATGTTGATATCATCTACAAGTTAAAAATTTATAAATATTAGCAATCTGTAAAGGAGTGTACAATAATAAATTTAAATAATTTGAACAAGATTCTGCCATTAACCATGTACTTACATTCTTCAAGTAATCGTAAATTGCACCTTGGAGTATTTCACTGAGATCAATGTCTCCAGCATCAGGTTCTAACTGGGGGTTCCTGCAACTTCAAAAATTGTAAATATTAGACAATTTAACAAATTAATCAAGACTAACACATGCATTAACAAACTGATATGTATTAACACAATGAGAAATGTTTAAATGTTACCTCAATGGTGGTTTTCTGGGCCTTGGGTACAACCACATCGGGTGCAGTACTACCCCCTGAGAGGCATCAATCTCCTGTAAGAGTAAATATTGCATATATTACAAATATTTTAATATGTTACATAAGGCATCAAAAAATTAAAAATTGAATAATAATAGAGTTTTAACAATGTCCTTACCTGACCACCAGTCATCGTAGAGGTACCATGTCTAGGTCCAGGACCATAACAGGATTGACCACACGTTGTGCAAACGTGTGCTCTCTCTGAGGCACATGGGATGTCGGTCTATAACCACCAATAGATGTTCCTCTACCACCACAAGTTCATTGTTGTACCCTAGCAAAGGAAGAGGGTATTGTATGGTCAATAGTGGTCGCGTGTCGAGAGACCATATCAACTAGAGTCACAAATTCCTCCTATGTATGGGAAACCATATCATGTGCAGGAGGGATGTCTTCCCTTGATAGTTGGGCACGGGATGCAGGTATCTGTGGATTGGCATCTTTATGCCTAAAATTGGGTCAGTGTTGGGGCATCCCCATACCAACTCCTTGGAATCCCAACATGTCAAAATAGTTGACATGTTTCCCCATCACAAAATCTGCATACAACTTTCGGAGGAGGTACAAGAGTACTTACCTATTGTTGTGCAGGGGAATGTCAAAAACCATGTACCACCTATCCATCCAATGGTCTCTAATGGGTGGAAAGGTGCACCACTCAAGAGAAATATGTGGCCTCATGCTCTCTGGAATGTCATTCATCCCAGGCACTCTAAACAATGAAGAGATGTGTTCTTTGGTTATTTTCATCTTCTTTACCTAGTTGTAGCTCAACCCATCAGTGTATTGTTGTCTTTTCCTCTCCCTGTATGATGCGATGCTATACAAAGCATCATTCGATGTTGTGATCGTATCAATAATAGTCAACAATGAATCTGACAAGGAGTGGTAGAGCTCATCTCCACCCCTCCAAGAAGAACCAATCTCTCTGAGATGGCCAATAACCCTCAATATCTCAGCATTGTTATCCATAGTAGCCATTGCAATGATAAATACAAATAAAATATCATAAGAAATATAAACACATGATATAATGACATCTCTAAGCACTGAAAACTATATAACTAATGTACGACAAATAACAACATACACTAAATCTATTATGTAAATTTAAAAATTGATCTTGAATTTTACAGTAAAGAATAAACATTTAAAAAATGTTCATTTTAAATTTATGTCCTAAATTCAATTACTAATTCCAATTTCCATATGCATGTGTACATAAAATGTCTTATGTGCACATGTTGATTGTGAAGATCCTCTAGCTTATTTTAAGGCTTGGATTATGAAGTTTCATTGAAATTGTGAGGTGCTGACTAATGCCCTTGCAAGACTAGCTCCCACATTGCGGGTAGAGGCAACGAATAGACCCTAGAATAGGCGGCATAATGTGTTATTGATGAATAAAATCCTAGTATAGGAAGCGATTTTGTTATATATATAATTATTTGTTGTAGCGTGATGTTTTTTGGACTCCAAAGTCTATTTAGCAGATCTTTGTTTATATGTAATTTGGGCCATGTATGGATTCCACTTGATGTTATTTTAGTTCTATTCCCTCTTTCTATATACCCATGAGAGACTTTAAATGCACAATTGTGTATAGTGGATTTTATGGTTGCAAGGTTTCCACTAGATTCTATCATGTATGATAGTATGTGATTGACATGTAATCAAACACATCAAACTACCTATGTATATTCATGTTCGTAGACCCTATTGTTTAACATCATTGTCTTGACCTTAAACAAAAAGTACCCTTCAGTCGAGAGGAAATATTTTTTAAGCATGGGAAGATTCTATACCTTATTTTAACACTTGGATTAGGAAGTTTCACCAAAACTATAAGGTGTTTATTGATATTCTTCGATGATCAACTTCGATATTTCGGATAGAGGCAAGCGATTTACCATGTTTGTTTATGTATTTTAGGGAAGATATGAATTCTACTTGATTTTTTTTTAGTTGTATGCAATATCGCAATATAATTTACAAACTTTGCATATTTTTTAATTTTGGTTTGGATTCACAATGATGCTTGCGATTATACATATGCAAATAGTGAAGTTCATTTGTTTTTTAAGAGTTAATCGGGTTTTAGTTTACATTGGGAAAGTAAATTACTTATGAAAACTTGCAACACGCTTGACAAACTTTCCATATTTGTGAATTTTGGTATGGATTCACAAGGATGCTTCTGAATATGCAGATGGAAATAGTGAAATTGATTTGTTTTTTATGAGTTAATTGTGGTTTTGGTATCCATTTGCCATAAATTAATTTATTTTGGTTTAATTTAAAATTAGGGAAAATAAATTAATGAATTTAGAGAAAAAATCATCAGAAGACACTACAACAAAACCCTGTGATTAGCCTCTCTTTTAGCTTCCTTTTTAGTGTCCACTATCACTTTTAGTGTATTTTTCATCATTTTTTGGACAAAGTGGATGCTTTTCCATGGGATGGAGCTTTTAATGGCATAATTTGTGTCCCTATTTAAAAGGTGGCACTATTTTGGACCCTAATTAGCATCCCAATTGGCATCCCAATTAGCGTCCCAATTAGCATCCTAATTAGCATCCCTAGTAGCGTCCCAATTAGCATACCGTTTTAAAAGTTGGTGCTATTGTGGATGCTAACTAACATCCCAATTAACACCCCAATTAACACCCCAATTATCGTCCCAATTATCGTCCCAATTAACATCCCAATTAGCATCCAAAAAAACTTCCCATATAATGCCCAAAATAGCCTCCAAAAAAACATCCTAAATAACATATCACCATATATTAATCTAGGGTTTAATCTAGGGTTAGCGATAGGAATTGCAGCATGAATTTTGGCAGGAAAACATCCAACATAGCATGAAGTATAGAGCCAATAATTGCACCTAGAAAACATCCAACATAGAGCCAAGTATAGAGCCAGGTATAACGCCTAGAATAATGCCAGAAATTTCAAAGGGAACCGTGCTAAGAATTTCACTAGGTTTAGAGCTAGGAATTGTGTTCGGAAAACATCCGATATAATGCCAAATAGATTAATGTCAATGATCATGATTCATGTGATATCAGTTTTGGATATTGATTTATCATAGTGGCACCTAAATGATTGTAATCATGACACTTTTGTATCTTGATTAATCCTAATGAGGGGTAAATTATCTTAATGTCACCTAAATTTCTCTAATGGCATTTGAGTGTCCCAAACAACATTTGATAGACCCTAATGGCATATGATTGGCCCTAACAACATGACGATGTTGCATTACAATAATTATGATGGAGTGTATGGATATGATTTGATAAGTATAATACTATATCATCCATTATTGTGAGGTAGTAGGCCTCCTTGCTCATTATTATAACAATTATATTGATGATGACATTGATGAGGAATATGAAAATGACAATGATGTTGATTTATTGTATGAAGATGATGATGATCTGGATGTCAATGATGATTATGCACGTGGTATCACTTTTGGATCCTAATTGATTCTAATGGCACCTAAATTTCTGTAATGACATGATACATCTAAATGACCTTATTATCATTGAAATGATTGTAACGACATATAAATGACCTTAAAAATTACATGACATGAATCCTAATGGCGACAGTTTGGCACAAGTAATTAAGGAATTATGTATGGAGTCATGCCAGCAGCTAGAATCCTTCAAGATTCTGCTTGCATTAAAAAAGTGCAAAAAATGGAAGTGCTATCAGTGGCAGGGATAGCAGGTGTCATCGATGAGTTTGTTAGTGAGTTCCTTGCTTATCTAGGCTGTGACTTGAAAGAGATTTGTCTATTTGGTTGTGGGCAAGTGGTTCAATTTATTTAGTGTTTTAAATTAGTTAAGTTCAAATAAATTGGATAGTGTAATATCTTCCAGAGCACATCTCGTTCTTACATTAGTTTGATTCCTATGCTATAGAGGGTGTTTGTTCATCACTGGATAATTGCAATGTAGAAATTTGACTGATGGTTTCCTAGAATAAATAGGTGTTCTGTGTTGTGCACCGAATGCTCTCATCCTGCACAACCTTTCTCTATTGACTCACACAACACTTTTCCACCTTGAAAATGGATGAAAATCACTTCAAATCTTATCATTAAAAATATGTTCATTCAGATTAGTCAATGGTGCATAACTATTTCTAAGGGGTGTGAAGTAAAATTGTTGCACGCAACATTCTTGTTGAATTTTTTTATAATGCTTCTTATGCATGCTATCATGATTGTTGTTAAGTCTAGATTTTAAACTAACCTTTATAAAACATATGCTGCCGATGCTTATATAAAGCTCACCATTTCTAGAACAACCCTTATTTGTTGATGACTTCGATGCAAGAAGCATCCAATACCAAGTAGATATACTATACTTTTTCAACTGTAACTCTTTATTAGATGCATTTTTTCTTTTTCTTTTTGTATTTAGCTTGCAGATGTCTAACCCACTTCTCGGATATAACATATCATGTATTTAGCAACACCATTTTATTTCTTTCTGATCAACTTTGGGATATAAATGTATTTTTTTAATTCTCTTTCTTAATCCCTTAGTCCCATCAACTAGGTTTAAAATCTATTTTTTAATCGAGATGACAACAATATATATGCTTAGTATTTTTATTTTTTGTTTCCTTTGATGAATGTTAACAAATTTTAAGTAGATATTTAGATATTCAACATCTGCATTCAAGTTTTTGGTGGTTAATTTAGTTTGGTATAAAGAAAATTGGCATTTCCTAGGTATTGTCTGTAATGCATCCTTGTGTTTTTTTTCCAATGGTAAATTTGCAAGGAAATATGTGATGCTTCCCAACATTCCTTGATGGAATCCCTAATAATCCCATTGGAGTAGATTAGTGCATCTCACCCAACATTATTTGAACCAGGCACCTGTTGGCTTTGGCACTAGCCATGTAATACCAATACTTGTTCCATAACCTTTAACATACCATCATTTTTTGTTTGGAACTCATCTCATTATATACATGTCCCTTGGTGAGTCATGTGGGTTTGCACAAAACTCATAGGAATGTCTCCTCAACTTTTGTTGGTTGATAATGGCATTTGGTATTGAGTAATTTACAAAAGAATGTGAAATTTTCCAAAACATTAAGGCATAAAATGTTCCTCATGTTAGTATTCTCCAACATAATGTCACTGCAAATTTGATGAACGTAAATCATACATATTATGTGTGTGTTGGTGTATAATAAATAGGATAAGTCTCAAATAGTTGTGTCCTATCATACTGTGTGACCATTGAATGGTATTTAAAACGTCACAAGTATTTGTATCAACCATCACATTCATTATCATCATTATATTTTTATCCTTATGGGCTCGACTATATCCTATTTAACCAGATATTTCTAGTTATGAAAATTGTTATTTGGAACTACTAACCATAAGTGAGAAGAGGTATCTATGGAATTCATCACTAGTTTGTCACTCTTTGAAGTTAAATATTCTCTCCTTGTGGTGATTAACTATTTATCTTGAGAAAATGTGTAATTAAGGGCATACGGATCTCAATGAACATAGTATTCAGGTTTATAAATTTTTCCAACTGAATGCTTCCTCCTAAATTTTCTACCCATTTCCTAGAGAGAAACATGCCCCTTGGATCTGGCACATCAATGACACCAACTATCCATAAAAAATACAACATCCAATTATGCAACAAGTCTTTCCTGTAAGTCTTTTATCAATACATGGACCTTGATTTTCTTCGAGTCTGTAGCACACATACTTTGATAAGGTCTAGATATTTGCAGGACAAGATTCTTCATAACATCAAGGGGCATCACATTGTTTGAGGCTACTAAGTAAACCATACAATTATGCAACAACCCAATATTTTCATTCCCAACTAAGGAAGGAATTCCAAAGGCTGTATAAACCCGTGTCTTCCTTCAATGTGCTTGAGGTAATTAATTTGAAATTCGTCAAGGAAAAAGATAGTATGATGCACATAAGTAAAAGAAAGTAGGAAGATACAACTGGTCATAGTGCCGACTGAAAAGCACAAACATATAATAAGGTAGGTAGTAGTAAATCAAACAGGGCAGTTCTTAGGCATGATCTCTGAAGTGCTGACATTATTTATTTAATCCAGGAAGGTAGGAAGTTCTAAATATACAATGAGTTGCAAAAACTAGATCATTGACCAACAATGTGACATAGAATGAACAATGAGAACCGTTCCCTCCTTCTTGGTTCGCATCTTGACACAAGTTGACACAACTGACATCTCCTTGGTCTCTTTCAACTCTAATACCTTTTTTATTGAAACTCTTTGGACTGGAATTTCATAAGTTCAATGAGATGTACCTGCACTTTTTTCTTAGAGATTTCAATAGCCAAATCAGTATTGAGAGCATCCCTAATCAATATACCTTGGGATTGTTTGACATCCTATTTGGGTTGTTGATTTGCTGATGCCTACAAACATAAGTATTCAATGAAGAATTGGTCCACACTGAAGATGGAGGAGCAATTCACATGTGTCATTTCATGCCAAAAATAGAATCAAAACTAGTGCACATCATTAATAAACTCTGTGATGCGGTCTCTAAGGTTTAACCACTTCTAAATAAGCATGGAAATGGCTAAGAATAGGGAGGAATAGGTTAAGACATTAATTGATAGTCACCAATCCACACAAGCTCCATATTGTGCTACATTAATAGGTTTTACGACAATTAATTTGCTTAAAAGAGCCATTTATGTGTAGACACTAAGAGGGGGGGGTGAATCAGTGTAAAGCCTATTTTAAACTTTTTCTCAGTTTATCAGGGTTAGCTACTAATTCATCAATTCATTACTCTATCATAAACATTTCATAAACATCTTCCAGATCATCATTCATAAATCAAAAGCAATTAAACCATCAAGAGCCATAACACAGAAGAACACCACATCATATGAATTTGTAATCTTTTATATTATTTGTCCGGCTACAACCGTTAGGTGAAATCAACACCTACTAATAAATAGAGCACCTGCTCTTAATCCAGGACCTGGTTCTCTTAGACCCTGCTAAGAAGTGACTTAGGTATCCTAACCTCAAAAGCAAGACAAGCTTGCTTTTACAATACAGTATACTTGTGTCACTCAAGAAATCTCTGACACATCAAGGCTGCTCATCTTCTGATGCTCATCACATCAACTCTGCTGTACCACTGCTCACTGCTGCTCATTAATCTCTGCTCATCTTCAGCACGTCAACACTGCTGCTCAACTCACCAATCTCTGCTACTGGTCATCTGCTCATCATTATCTGTTTAATCTGCTGCTCAAGAAGCCACATGTCAACATGTATTTGGCTGAGTGTACTGCTGTAGATGCATTACTGCCATATCATCATCATTTTGTCAGGCACATCATTCTGATCGTGCATATAAAGCAAAACGGGAGCTCTATTTGATTCAATAAATTGGAGACGTGTTTTGGTCTACTATCCTAATTGGCATGCATGTAGGGAGCCTTGGGACTACTTGGCAGGGTTAGGATTGCTTGGGATGATTTCTATTTTATGGATCAAGAGTGATTGACTTCACTCTACCATTGCATCTAAAAGGTCCATCAACTTTGTGCACACACCCATATGTAGTCCTAAATGTAAAGCTATTTGCACTAGATTGTAAGTTGAAATGAATCATTACTTTCCCACTACAATAAAAAAACAAAATTACAGATTTCCTTTTATATAAAAGAAATATTTTATTTAAAATTTATTTTGAAAACTAACTTTCTCAACAAACAAACAAAAAATGTATCCCACCCTTTGATAAAGACCTACCTTAACCGAGGCAGGTAGATCACCGAGTGCATTCCCTGGCATATTCTTTACACCCGCCATCTGCATACAAAGTTGCCAGCTCATATTGCATTTTGCCCAGATGTCACCAGAAAGCCTAGCCGTGGCTTCTACAAATGTCATTGAAAATTCAGTGCTCTAAGTGTTTGAAAAAAGGTCAAGGCTCTTCGAACTAAGAGTTTTGTAACTATTCATCTTGTTTTTCTTTGTAGGAGTTTTCGTAACTAATCCTTCCTTGAAAGCTACGAATTTTAACTACAATTTTTCCAGGTATCCATCTACTATATATATAGCGTTGTCATTCTACATTTAACATTTAAGTAGGAACTACGAATTTTAACTACAATTTTTCCAGGTATCCATCTACTATATATATATATAGTGTTATCATTCTACATTTAACATTTAATTAGGAACAAATAACTAGTTGTTAATTACTTACAGAGGTGCCAACCTATTGGCCCATAACAAATTCAACGACTTACTTTACATTCTCGCGAGCTTAGCCTCTCAAAAGAGTAAGAAAATACTTTCGACGTTAAACTACCTGCTGTTTTCTCTGTGACCATAACTTTATATAAACCTCTATGCTTCTTGTTCAATAGCTTAAAACTCAGCATCTTTTCATTCAACTATTTATAAAGGATGGGTTTCCCTTTTTAAGATGTTTTTCAAGACCAACATCTAGTCTATCAAGTAATCAGGAAAAACAAATTATGTAGATCCCTGTGTTTTGTGTCTCGCTAGGTCAAAGATTATTTAGACTTTTTGATTTTTTTTTCAAAAAACATTAATAAAGAGCCCAATAGAATCCACCGCCAAGCTCGCTCCCACTACTTGTGGTGAAATCCATCCAATACTTGTTCTGATAGAAGCATGCTCCTTTCCAGTATGTTGAATTATTGATGCCTGGTGCTCTAACAAACAGAGGAAGCAAATCGACGGCGTTGTGCAACGAATTGAGCAAAAGGCCAAGCAACCTGCCCAGGTAAAGCCGACAATACATCTTTTGGCCAGAAATACATCTATAACCCATCCATGCACACGATGCCATGCAAAATCAACAACAAAGACCCACCGAAATATGCAAATATTGAGACATTGTTATTTATAGTCCAGGATTGAATCACTTGTATGTGAAGATGAAGTTCGATTCCATGGTTTCAGCGAGAGATCCCAAATAGAAGGTCAAGGAATAGACTTGCGACACACCCCAAGTGTTGTATATGGATAGCCTATCAACCCCGCGATACACTCCAAGATTATTCTCGGCCTTGGGAGCGGACTTCTTCTCTGCACGGGTTTTGTCTGTGATTGCCTTCTTCTCGGCGAGTTTATTCTCTACAGATGTTTTCTCTACGGCTGGCTTCTTCTCAACGGGTTTCTTCTCTGCTTACTTGGGATCTATTGTCAATTTCAACGAAAAATATTCTGGAAATACTGTGAAAACTCTAAGCATATATAAGTTATTCGGAAAATTTTAACGATCCTCAAAAACATAGAATATTTCAAACTTGTAAAATGCAGACTGAGTATACCCTGCAAGCTACCGAAATCAGAGGGATTTCTTTACAATTTGACACCTCCCAAACCCTAAATCGCGACAAAGGGGAAAGACAAATATGTCACGGACCCCTGAAGCAGCAAACAGGTTCCAACAGGTTTAGGTTTTGGAATGGTAAAGCCTTGCATCAGTTCAGAAAAACTTTGTCCAAACACGCTACACCTATTCAATTGCTATTTGCCAATCACCAAGACACGTCCATAACCCTCTTACCTGTACTAAATGCAGGATTGGAAGGCAGCCGTTTCGATGTCATTTTTATTTTATTGCTGGAACTCGTAGATGTTCTTTTGATGCTGGAGCTATGAGCGCTGGCAAGCTTCATAATTTCTTGAGCATGCCAAGAAAATGGCAAAAGTACTCTCTCAGAATGAAATAAAGCCAAAAGGATTAAATATTCAAAGGTTTTGTCAAAATGATTACATATATTTGTTGTTACTACATCAATTGGTGTAAGCTAAACTCTCAACTATTTGCATCCTAAATTCCGTCAGTTTTTAAACCAAAATTCAGTGATTGGAATTGTATAATCTGGGTGCTCTAAGGTAATCCAGGGTCTTGAATCCAATTCTGCAATAAAAATTACAAAATTTCAACACCGAAAATCTCTTATTTTCAAAACTTGCCTAATTCCAACCACTTACCCTGAAAGATGCTAATGGTGTAGAATTTAACCAAACTCCCATCAAATTTGTTATTCCATGAAAGCAATACCTTCTTAACCGACACATCGTAAACATTCAAATTTAACCAAACTCCCATCAAATTTGTTATTCCATGAAATTAATACCTTCTTAGTGAGTTGAGTTGTGGATTGTTGCTCCGGAGTTTTAGCTGGAACTGATCTGTTGCAAAAAGTGAGAAAAATGCCAAGTTATATTTTTTCAGCATTTAAGGGAGTTAGTCGTTTAGCTATCAAGAATTCTGAAAAAAATCAAGAGATAAATGTCTTGAGATGAAAATATCTCAAAACGAGATCATTCTAGCCGATTAAGGAAGGAAATTTTTTTATTTTATTTTCAGTAACTTAAGGGTTTGAACCAAAACTTGAGCCAGTGATTGCAAGAAACAATTCCAACATTTCCTTGTGGCTTGATGCCTCGTATCTTCGGTTAAAGCCCTCAGCTTTAAGATTGAGTATGTGAGCAAAATCTGCCTTCTTTTCCTCTGAAGGCTAGATAGACGAAAGCACTTTTGCATCATCTCCTGGGAGACACATTTTGCATGACTATTGCATTCATAAACTAGCAACAACCACATTAAATTAATAGTGTTTGAATACGTCGATAGGCTTTTAAATTTAAGCACATACTATAGGGAAAAACATTAATATAAAAAGTAGGTGTCTAAATTTAAGCCTGTCGACCTATTTAGACACATTATTAATTTAATGTGGTTGTTGCTAGTAACGGGTGGGCCCATAGACATATCTCCAAAATAGTAATAAATTATTATGCTACAATTAATTATTATATTTTTAATTTTTATTTTTAATATTGATAAATTAATATTTTAATTGATTATATCATAATAATTATTTAACTATTTAAATATTATTATTCAATAAAAACTATTAATTATAATCAAATCCAAAAATAAATACATTATTAATTAATTAATTAATGTGTCACAATAATATTATATATTATAACACTTAGGTTTATATGGTAATGCATAGGAGACACGACCATTAAATTACTTTATAGATTGTGATAAGTTGAATGATGAGCATTTGATTATTTTTAATTCATGGTTAATATTTGATTTAACAAAGACTATGGTTGTATATAGAGATGTTTTTTCAATTGAATGATGATGATACCAAAAAAAAACCTTTGAAATATAAAATAACAACATAAAATGTATTTATGTTTTAAAATAAAAATATAAACTCTAAATTAAAATTATTAATTATTAATTAATTAATATTATCAAAATATAAACTATAAAACAATTTCTTTTATAATCCATTGTAGTTATTTAATGATAAGCAATATATTTAGTTGTAAAAATCTAAAATCCAAACCATTTATTTATTAATCAAAATTATTAACTATTACTAATATATATGATATTAATTGAACTTATAAAAAAATCATAATTCATTATAAATAATATAGTTCAAT
>LPNX010403594.1:179594-195244 GCA_001517045.1 Pseudotsuga menziesii
ATGTGTCACATCTTGGGCATTGTCGCAATGTGAAATAACCCTTGATCAATGTCACTAATGTAACATAAACTGTGTTAAACCTTAGAATGCGACATAACGCTTATTAAACACCCATTATCACATTATTAATGTGTCACATCTTTAGTTGTGTTGACATATACCAACCAAACACTGTAATAAACCATGGCTTAACGTCGTAATGTGATATAACCCTTGATAATGTCGTAGTGAAATGTAAACCTTGAAAAACATCACAATGCGACATACATTCTACATTACTATGTAGAATGTGGACGGTTTAAACCATTTCTTTTGTCAAACGACTATCTATATATATATCAAGAAAATTCTTAGAGAAATTTTCTGAACATCCAAAGACACATTATTAACGTCGTAGTAAAATGTAAACCTTGATAAACATCACAATACGACATAACATTCTACATTACTATGTAGAATGTGGATGGTTTAAACCATTGCTTTTGTCAAATGACTATATATATATCAAAAAAATTCTTAAAGAAATTTTCTAAACATCCAAACAGACATTATTAATATGTTACATCTTGAGCATTATTGCGATGTGACATAACCCTTAACAAATATCACAATGTGACATAACCCTTGATGAATGTTGCTAATGTAACATAACCGGTGATAAAAATCACAATGTGACATAACGCTTATTAAAGGCCCACAGCGACATAACGCTTATTAAATGCCCACTATCACATTATTAATATGTCACATCTTTGGTTGCATTGACATATACCAACTAAACACTGTAACAACGACTTAACGTCATAATGTGATATAACCCTTGATAACGTTGCAGTGAAATGTAAACCTTGATAAACAACATAATGTGACATAACAATCTACATTACTGTGTAGAATGTTGATGGTTTAAACCATTTATTTTGTCAAATGAATATATATATATATATATATATAAAGAAAATTTCTAAACATCCATAGACACATTATTAATGTGTTACATCTTGGGCATTATCGCAATGTGACATAACCCTTGATGAATGTCACTAATGTAACATAACCTGAGGTAAACGTCACAATGTGACATAACGCTTATTAAATGCCCACTATCACATTATTAATGTGTCACATCTTTGGTTGCGTTGACATATACCAGCCAAACAATGTAACAACGGCTTAACGTCGTAATGTGATATAACCCTTGATAACATCGTAGTGAAATGTAAACCTTGATAAACAACACAATGTGACATAATATATAAAGAAATTTTCTAAACATCCAAAGACACATTATTAACATGTCACATCTTTGGCATTATCGCAATGTGACATAACCCTTCACAAATATCACAATGTGACATAACCCTTGATGACTGTCGCTAATGTAACATAACCTGCAGATTAAATGTCACAATGCGACATAACTCTTATTAAACGTCCACTCTCACATTATTAATGTGTCACATCTTTGGTTGTGTTGACATATACCAACCAAACACTGTAACAATGGCTTAACGTCGTAATGTGATATAGCCCTTGATAACCTCGTAGTGAAATGTAAACCTTGATAAACATCACAATGCGACATAACATTCTACATTACTATGTAGAATGTGGATGCTTTAAACCATTTCTTTTGTCAAACAACTATATATATATCAAGAAAATTCTTACAACATGATGGCGAATAATGTGACACGACCATTGAGGAATGATGAATTTCAATATCCATGAATAAATGTTTCGATCGTTGCCGCTAAATGTCTGAATGCAACAAAACCATTAAGGAATGCACTATTGAGGAATGTCGCAATCCAACATTAGTATTGATAAATGTCATAATATCAAAACATTTTTTGTGTACACAGATGAATTTTTTCTCTTTTCAAAAGTAAAAGTCTTAACATGACACAAAACCCTTGACAAATATCACAATGTGACATAACCCTTTCTGAATGTCGCTAATGTAACATAACCTGCGATAAATGTCACAATGAGACATAACACTTATTAAACGCCCACTATCACATTATTAATGTGTCACATCTTGGGCATTATCTCAATGTGACATAACCCTTGACAAATATCACAATGTGACATAACCCTTGACAAATATCACAATGTGACATAACCCTTCATGAATGTCGCTAATGTAACATAACCTATGATAAACGTCACAATGCTACATAACACTTATTAAATGCCCACTATCACATTATTAATATGTCACATCTTGGACATTGTCACAATGTGACATAACCCTTGGCAATGTCACATTGTGACAATTTCCAAGATGTGACATAACCCTTGTCGATAGAATGTCGGCCATGGAGACTCTTTATGAATGTCTCTAATGTAACATAACCTGCGATAAACGTCACAATGTAACATAACGCTTATTAAACGCTCAGTATCACATTATTAATGTGTCACATCTTGGGCATTATCGCAATGTGACATAACCCTTGATGAATGTCGCTAATGTAAGATAACCTGTGATAAATGTCACAATGTGACATAACGCTTATTAAACACCCACTGTAACATTATTAATGTGTCACATCTTGGGCATTATCGTAATGTGACATAACCCTTGATGAATGTCGCTAATGTAAGACAACCTATGATAAATGTCACAATGTGACATAACACTTATTAAACACCCACTATCACATTATTAATGTGTAACATCTTGGGCATTATCGCAATGTGACATAACCCTTGACAAATATCACAATGCAACATAACCCTTGCTGAATGTCGCTAAAGTAAGATAACCTGTGATAAATCTCACAATGGGACATAACGCTTATTAAATGCCGCCTATCACATTATTAATGTGTCCCATCTTGGGCATTATTGCAATGTGACATAACCCTTGACAGAGATCACAATGTGACATAACCCTTGATGAATGTCACTAATGTAGGATAACTTGTGATAAATGTCACAATGTGACATAATGCTTATTAAACGCCCACTATCACATTATTAATGCGTCACATCTTGGGGATTATCGCAATGTGACATAACTCTTGACAAATATTACAATGTGACATAACCCTTGATGAACGCCGCTAATGTAACATAACATGTGATAAACGTCACAATGCGACATTACTCTTATTCAACGCCCACTATCACACTATTAATGTGTCACTTTTTGGGCATTATCGCAGTGCGACATAACCCTTGACAAATATCACAATGTGACATAGCCCTTCATGAATGTCGCTAATGTAACATAACCTGTGATAAATGTCACAATGCGACATAATGCCTATTAAACGCCTGCTATCACATTATTAATGTGTCACATATTTGGTTGTGAAACACTGTAATAAACAATGACTTAACGTCATAATGTGATATAACCCTTGATAACGTCGCAGTAAAACGTAAACCTTGATAAACATCATAATTTGACATAACATCCTACATTACTATGTAGAATGTGGATGGTTTAAACCATTTCTTTTGTCAAATGACTATATATATATATATATATATATATATATATATGAAAAAAATTCACAACATGATGGTGAATAATGTGAGACAAGCAATGAGGAATGATGAATTTCTAGCGTTTCGATGAATGTCCCGATACAACAAAACCATTAAGGAATGCATTATTGAGGTATGTAGCTACAATCCAACATAAGTATTAATAAATGTCATAATCCAATATATTCCATTATGAACATTGAAATCTAACTGCAATCCATTGTATTTATTTCAATTGCAGAGAGAGGAAGGCAAAATTTGATTCTATTTTCCATTTTCAGTTTGCAAATCATAGAATAATTCTATCGACTGTTCAACTAAACACGGCCGCTTGGTCAAAATGTCTCCATGCTTGCACTTATACTAATTTTAGGTCTTCTCTCAATCGCAGAGAACAAATTATAATCTATATATTTTAACAATTATAATTAAATTATGTTAATAGTTAAGATTTTACATGATAAATATTATATTAATATTTTTATTTAGAAAAAGTGTTACAATTATAATATATACTTTATTATTGATGCATTTGATTATTAATATTTATTGAGACCAATTTTATTTTATTAATCTTTAAAATTGTAAGAAAGCTTAATTTTCTTGAAAAAATTATTTACATTCCTAAATCACCAATTGTAACAAGTTAAAAAAATAAAAGAATCAAAATCATAATATAATAAGTAACTTTATATATATAACACTAATTTTTATTTTTACTTTTTAGATATTGTAATATGTAATTATTATAAATAACTAAAATATCTTTGAAAGATATTAAAATTAAATTTATTTATTTTCAAAAATATTATTATTTCATCAAAGTTTAATGTCGAAGTGATATAAGGTAAGCTTTTGGTTGTATGTCTTTTACATGTTTACAATTTGATTGTTATCTTCTTATTGATTTTAATCTAAATTTTAAATATTTTTTTATATTATTAACTTTTTATGATATCCACAATTAAATAAAAAGTTGATGATTTATAAAAATGTTACAGAAAAAACACATTGCTAGACTTAAAAATAAATGATTCAGAAACAAATTGAACCAAAAAAATAACACAGTACTAAACTTATAAAATAAAAAATAATGCATAAAAGAATTGAAAAAAACCAATAGATACCTACTGCTTTAAAACTTCAAAAAACCAATAGATACCCACTGCTTTAAAACTTCATTTAAAGATTATTAAATAATACTTGTGAACATGACTTAACATATATTCACTTAACATAATGCTAAACTAATGCTGTTATAATCCGACATAATATGTAGATGTTATAATCTCGAAGACGATTACTTGAAGTAGTCCACTTAGCCGTGTTACTTTTGAAATGTCTACACCTCCATTTATTTGTTATAGATTAATATATAACACTCTCCACATATATATAGATGTGCAGCCAAGTCGAATATAAATAATTTTTTCATGACGAGTTGAAGTTAGATATATGCTTCTCATCCAACGCTAGGAGGAACGTTTTTATCACAAATTCCAAAACCTCAATCACGTTTGATACAGCGTAACAACGGGCTTTCCACTTCTGGATTTCCCACTTTTTCGACATCTAGCGCATTACTAATATTTTTTATCTATTAACAGGAACAATTACTTAACATAAGGCAAGCTGCATAAACATACAATGAAACAACGTGAAATAGAAGTATTTCTCAGTTATTTTTCACGTGAATGACAACTATTCGTATTGGTAGTCTAAAGATTTTTAGAAGGTGTTAATTTAACATAATTCATTGTTTCTCTTTTCTATGTTACATAAAATAAGTAAATGTGTACAAGGATAAATTGAGTTACTTTAAAAGCATAGGGTTGTTACTTAAATGAGACTATTCATCTGTATAATAATTGCCATCAAAATTTGATTTAACAATAGGCTGAATTCAAATCCCCGGTCCGACAATTCTCTATTCCCTGCATATCATTGTCCATATCTACCGACCATCATACTCCAAATGACTTTCAAATAATGTTGAACAACCAAAAAGATAAATATAAGATCGAACTGTGGGAGCTTATGCTTCAATAAACTAATATGCTTTTGAAATTTCAACATTTCTGCACTACAAATGCAAGACATAAAATGTTATGGAGCACCGCCCTTGTGAACGCAAAATCTTTTCAGTGTTTAATACATTAGCAAGAGGCTCCTACAATTTCTACAAGCATGGGTGTTTAGCATTTAGAGCTTCCTAAATCAATCCCGGGTGATGGGTTGTTCTTCACAAACTGTATTAAAAAAACATAGCTCTCTTGAAACAGAAAGGATATAGCAAGGAAGAAGCGTTAACCTCATAGTGATGGTGCTTCCTTCGAGAAAATGGCGAAATGAATGTTTCTCCAGATAATCCGGTGTATTATTTGACGCATGGAAAAAACTACAATTGATTCCACCTTGGCTATGTATTGAAATGACACTGGAAACTTGGACTTCGCATTAAAGTATTCTTAGCACACATTTAAAAGCCAGTGATAGACAGCATGCCGCTAGGTGGGACTGTGGACACTCCAAACGATGAATGCGTCATGAAGGACGGAGCCAATAGAAGCATAATTTTTTTTCTTTCAAAATCTGAAATATAAAAAAAATGTTGTATAAGTAAACCTTTGTTGTAGAGCTCAAGTGATCTACATACCTCCCATCCAAAGAAAAATGACCCCTACCTAAAAACGATATCATGGACATAATAAAACATTCGACTTCTTAAAGAGTAAGCTTGGCTTCTCAAACATTAAAGTTCATTCTTTAAATTGGTAACCTTGTAAAGGTTTTCGACTATTACAGTTCGACTCAAAAATGTTAAAGGATGGAGAAGTCAACTCTTTATGCACAAAATAAAAGAGCTTAATTATAATCTCTTTAAAGGTATAGAGCTTTCAATGGGCTAATTACACAAATGATTTGACCATCATTAAACATCATGTCACTTTTCGACGCTTCTCAAAGAGGAGTACTCTCTTCTCACGATTCTATTTTTCTATACAATAAACATAATTTTAGAGATAGCTTCTTTCCGAAGAATGAGATGATGTCTTCATTCATCACTTTTATCAACAATAACCATAAATCTAGAGTCGTCTTCCCATTCCCTTCCAAGAGAGATGCTTTCGTCATTCAAAATTTTCTATATGTTAACTAAACGATAGATGGGATTCAACAATCTCACTCTTCACACATCTTGTAAACAATAAACATATTAACAAGATATAGGATCACTTTCCATAGAGGATCGCTCCTTTATTCTTATAAAAGACCACATAGCAAGATCAACCTTCCCTAATGACTGCTCTATTTAATGAATGGAAATCATAACTAAATACTTGTATAGAACAAGAGTAGAATGGATGGAGCCAACCCTCCATTTGTAGGTCGCCCCTTCTCTTCTCTGCAATTCATAATCACATAGTATTAATACAATATTAAAAAAAAATATAGTATTAAACACAAGGGAAGAGTGGTGAGCCGGTACTCCCTTCAGGCCACTCTTCCCCTTCCCTGTAACTCATATACTTATATATAAAAGAAAAGAAAGTGGCACTGAAGGAGGAAGGAAAATTTCTTTCCCTTATAGCACTTCATTCCAACAAAATAAAAACACAGATAAATATTATCGAAATAATTATTAATATTTCTCATTCATTTTAATAATGCAAGAGAAAATTTGAACTCTCATAGACCACAACTAAAAACCAGGGAGTCCAAAGAACTATAACGACAAAGAAACTCATCAAAATTTCAGTAAAATCCAAAATAGTCTCAAAATCAAAAATAGACCAAGATGTTACATGTTAACAAACAAGATCAACAACTGAAATTTACACTTATTTCTATATATATTTACATGTAAGTTGTTACATGTAAACAACTGGAAATTTCTTATTTCTAAAGAACAAACAACTTGCATTCTTTGTAAACCATCCGAGTTTAACAAAAACGAAGCGAGGGTCAGCTCCTCGGCATTCACATTGGGTATGGAACAATTAGGGTTTGTGACGAATCCACTTTCAAGGAGCTCATCATGCTGAAAACGGATCAGATGGGAGTGCTGCTGGGGTTTGATAAAATCTCTCTACCATAATGCTTCAATCGAAAGCCCTGCCTCTCCTCTTGCAATCTCTGCAACTCCCTTGAGAAACTATGATGCTCCTCGTCCGTCACACAGAGTATGGTCAAAACTGACACCCACAACAAAGCCCCCGCATTGGAGGCAGGTTACCTATTTTTTTTCCAAAATGAATGCTACCATTTTAGTGAGATCATGTTTGATTTCAACGGATCCATTAAAATCATAGGAATCACGACAGAAGAAGAGGAAAAAGTTTACCTGAAATATGAGAGGTGGTACTTCCTCGACTTCTTTAGTGAGCGGAACCTGAAAGAGCAGTTGCTCAAATGAAGGTTGCAGCTCCTCCAATTCACTTAGCAGTGAAAGAGTGTTATGCATGGAGGCCTCAGCAAAGAGAGCGCCCTCTCCAGTGCACTCTACCTGGAGTTTTATGCCATCGTGGGTCTCCTTACGCGGCCGGCAAGTGGGTAATATAGTATATATAAATAGAGAACAAATTAATCAACTTAACCTAATCTTAAAGTCCTTTAGGAGTATCAATATTTGATTGCCACTAGAGCAACCCCAGAATAAGAGCTGTTAAGAAGACCTATGCAATTCTTAAAAAACTCAAGTATTCATGGCGTCTTTCTTTCAGACCACGGACAAACAAAATCGAGAAATGTTCCCACCATGTTGCACCCCATTCACGTTTTGCACATACTAATGATTTCAAATCCTTAGTTACTTCATTCAATGTCATCAGTTTCGCCTTTTCAATGGGGGCAATGTTGGTCTCATACGCTTCTATAAGATACTACTCTCAATTGCGAAAATAATTAGAAAGCATTAGTGTTAATACATTTATAATTAAGAAATTTGTAACACAAGGATTGATTCAAGTGCAAGAGTTTCTAGCAGCTTGAACATACCTCAAGCACATCATGTGAAGATAGATTCCCTGGAAACCAGTCACCGTGATTATCCACGACTTCTGCATCAAACTGATTCTCCAAATCTGCAGGTACTGAAAAAGCATGAATGTTCCCACTTGCCAGATCAAGCAAGAATTCAGCTGGATTCAAAGCTAGAAAGGGGGAGAAGCACCAGCAAGCATAAATGCCATCATGGTAACAGAATCCAGGAGAATCACTGCGATGGATTGTAGTTACAACAACTAATCTGCCTTCCACCATCGTCGGCAAATAACGACTCCACCACCACGTGTCCTAACAAACTCCTCGACGGCTAACAGACTTGGTGTGCGATCTGCTCTATCTCCTCCATGTCTTCTAACAAGCTCATCGGCGGCTAATGACTCCTCACGCGCTATCTCATCTCCTAACAAACTCCTAACTCTACTTCTAGTTAGGAGTGTTAAAATATCAAACGATTGGAATGATCTGGAGAATCCACTTGGCAGGATTTGCAGGATCTTGATGATCCACTCAAGCAAGTCCATCCCCCAAAAATACCATTGATATTTACACCTATCGGCGGAAAAACAAATACAAAATCAGCCCAAGCAAGAGTGGAACACAAATTTATGGAAAGACATAATATAACACAGGCCGATCTGAAATTAAAACCAAGACAAATTCAAGGCATTTGCAAAAGAAACCGTACATCGATTAATCTTAAATAACTTTATAAAAAAAGAAAATAACATTTTAAACTTAAATATCAAATTTAATTTTTGTTTAAGAGATTATAAAAGCTTTTTAACGAACATAAATGAGATTAATCTTAAATAACTTTATAAAAAAAAGAAAATAACATTATTAACTTAAATATCAAATTTAATTTTTGTTTAAGAGATTATAAAAACTTTTTAACGGACATAAATGAGGAGAGCATCCATATTTTTTATAAATTAATAGAAAAAGAACATTTTAACCTAATATATCAGGTTTGATTTTAAAAGATTATAAGAAGTCTTTCAAGGATATAAATGAAAGGAGCAACAAATAATTTCTTTTACATAAACAAAAATGAAAGGAATCTCTCTTAAAAATTTATTTAAATAAACATAAATGAAAGTATCAACCCTAGCACACCCACAACTAAAAAATTGAAGTCTGCTTAATTAATTTAGCCCCTAGGAATAGGAGGCGCACTGGAGGAATAGCTAATAGACATTCGGTGGCAGGCGTGCCGTAGGAATAGCTTCCAGCGGGACCGCCTTCTCTATAGTAATTCCAAACTTCTTAGTCATTTCCAATTGCTCTGTGCCCTTCGAAAGAGTCTAGTCGAATGAATGGATGGGAGAAGCTAGTACCAGATGAATCATCCGACTCGCCAACGGAAGGCCCATGCAAATTCTTTTTCCTGCTCCGAACGGTATCAGCTTGAAGTGTTGTCCTTTGTAATCCACACTGTTCATCTTACCGTCCATAAATCTCTCTGGGACGAATTTCGACGGCTCATTCCAGATCTCAAGGTCCCATCCAATGGTCCACATGTTCATGATTACTTGGGTATGTCTGGGTATCACAAACCCCCCCAATCTCACAACTGCTATCTGTTCTGTGGGGAATGAGCAGAGGAGCTACTGGGTGCAACCTCAACACTTCTTTGACCACTGCACGGAGATAAGGGAGACAGTCAGTATAACTTTCTTCCACTCTTTTGTTGCACCCAATGACCTCGTCCAACTCGGCCTGGGCTCGTTTCATTTTCTCCGGATTGCATATCAGTTCCGCCATCGCCCATTCTATTGTCTTCGCAGTAGTGTCACTTCCCACCCCAAATATGTCCTGCAACAAGCAATTAACCACAAGAGAAATCCACTAGTAAACTTCAATAATTTAAAACAAGATACCATCTATGACTAAACACACTGGCCTTCTCTGACAAGAGAAAATGAAAACCATTACAATTAAGTAGCATTTGACATCGGTTGATAGCCAAAACCAAGCCAACTAAACTTGATTTTAGGGCTCATTCAATATCAAATTTGATTTTTACTTTTCACGCCGACCACTTTTCCTTTTTCACCTGTCGGGTGAAACTTGTCTATGTCTGACTAGACAAGTTTATAAATTTTAGTCGGTCTTTCACTCGACCAAAATTACTTCAACTTACTTGTTCGACCCATTTTTTTTTACCTCGACCACTTTTCACTTCAACCAAGTCAGCTAAATTCTTGTCTTCGACCAAGTCAACTCACTTTGGTCGAAATATACAGAGTATGTTTCTTAGTCTAAAGACTTAAGAAATTGCAAATGCTTTTCACCTGTGAGTAAGATAGAGTAAAAATGGACACATTAACAAATCCAAAGATCTTATAAAAACATATGCCCAAATATGTAGGAAGACTTGAGTCGACCAAGGTGTCGTAAAACCTGGAACTTTCACGCGATGAGATTTTTATGGGTACTTGTTCTTTTCACTTAACAGTAATTGTAAAAGACATTTACAGAAGTAAATATGGAAATATGGGCATCCAAATAATCATGCATTCAACCACAAACTATTTCATATATTTAACTATGCGGAAATACAAAGTATTACAAACTGGTCGGTCCAGACTTGTCACTCCAGACTGGTCAGTCTACAGAGCTTCAGCTCTTTGACTAAATCACATGCACAGAAGCTTGAGCTTCAACTTCTCTTTCTCACCTTGAGTTCCTCTGTTGTCTAATGTCTATGTATGACTCTGTAAAAAACTGATTTACAATTTGCTTCTTCTATTTATAGGCAACTTGATGATTGCTTCACCATGGGCCTACTAACTCACTATTAAAGACTGTAATAACTATCTACCTAACAAATTAGCTTCAGAAATAAATCCGACATGGTTTACATTACCGGATCGTGGACTCTTCCTTCTTGTCAGACTCACAGAAAAGATCTTTGACTGGTACAAGCTCTGACTGAGTCGACTGGAATTCAAGTATAGATCTGCAAGTAATTACATTTTTCCAACACTCCCCCTTAATTATAAGCAGATGGGGTTCTTAAAACAAAATTTACAAAATGTTTCAGAGCTTAGACATGCTCTGTTTATGAGAGAGTTCACTGTGGAGAACTTGTCATTCCAAGATAACTACGCAGATACTGAAAAGTATCCTTTTCCAATGGCTTTGTGAAGATGTCAGCAAGTTGGTCTTCAGACCTGCAAAATTCCAAACAAATTTCTTTGTCATTCAACAACTCTCTTATAAAATGAAACCTTGTGTCGATGTGCTTAGTTCTCTTGTGAAACACATGATTCTTTGATAATGCTATGGCTGAATTATTGTCACAAAAGATTGTTGTCGGTTCTTGATGGTTCTGTGACAAGTCTTTTAAGACTCTCCTCATCCAGATAGCTTGGCATGCAACACTTGTTGCTAAAACATACTCTGCTTCAGCTGAAGATAGAGTTACTATGGGTTGTTTCTTTAAAGCCCATGAAACAACACCTGTACCAAAATGAAATATGTACCCAGATGTCCTTTTCCTGTCATCTATGCTGCCTCCATTGTCACTGTCAGTGTAACCAATGAGTTTAAATTTTTTTGAGGTTGAATACATAATACCAAGATCTTTTGTGCCACTTACATACCTCAGAATTATTTTAATTGCTTTCCAATGTGATTCTTTTGGTGACTCCATGAACCTTGAGATCAGAATTACTCCATACATAATGTATGGTCTTGTTGTTGTCAAATACATAAGGCTGCCAACAAGCCTTTTGAACAGCGTAGGATCAACAGTGTATCCTTCATCATCCTTGCTCAATTTTAAACCTGTTATCACTGGTGTTGGGGCTGTCTTGCAGTTAAACATATTAAATATTTTTAAAAATTCACATGCATACTTAGACTGTGATATAAAGATACCACTTTCATATTGCTGAACTTCAATGCCCAGAAAAAACTTCATAAGCCCCAGATCAATCATTTCAAATTTACTTTCCATGACTGTTTTAAAATGTGCTATGCCATAATCACCAGTAAATATTAAATCATCTACATACAGGAAGACAATTAACATCTCACCTTGCTCATCGAATTTGGTGTACAAAGTCGGTTCACTTTCACTTCTGTGAAATCCATTTTCAATGAGATAGGAATCAATACGACTGTACCAAGCTTTAGGAGCTTGCTTCAAACCATATAATGCCTTTTTCATCCTGTACACTTTGTGCTCTTGACCTGGATCTTCATACCCTTGTGGTTGTTCCACATATACTTCCTCTTCTATATAGCCATTTAAGAATTCTGACTTGACATCCATTTGATGAACATTCCATTTGTTTTGTGTAGCAATGGCCAAAACTGTCCTGACTGTATCCATGCATGCAACAGGTGCAAACGTTCATTGAAGTCGATGTCAGGTTGCTGTGTGAACCCTCTTGCTACCATTCTTGCCTTGTGCTTTTGCACATTTCCATTAGCATCTTGCTTTGTCTTGTAAATCCATTTGACACTGATTACATCTTTGTCTTTTGGTACATCAACCAGTTCCCATGTCTGGTTTTTCTCAATGCATTCTATTTCTTCATCTATGGCTTGTGCCCATACTTCTTCTTCAACAACTTCTTCAAATGTTAGTGGACCATCTATAGGGGAAAATAATGCAAACAGAGAGAATGAATTAGGTGTACCAGCTTCATATATCTCTCGCATACTTCTTGTCTTCACTGGTTCTATCAATGTCGACCTTGACAAAATGCTCAATGGAGTCTGTTGTCCTCTTGGTGTGCTCGTTGGTGTAGATTGAGCTACTACTTGTGTCGATGGTCCTTGTGCTGAACCATGTCTTGGTGTCATGGGAGTCAATGGTGCTCCTACCGGTTTACTTACATGTGGTATTTGAACCACTTCTTCTTCCATATCATCATTGTCGACGTTCAACACAATCTTGACATTTATGTCGACGGTTCCATCCCATGATTCGTTCTCGGCGAATTGAACATCCCAACTGATAATCACTTTCCTTAAGACAGGATCATACAGATTGTATGCTTTTGTGTCTTCTAAATAGCCGAAAAAAATACATTTCTGTCCCTTCTTGTCTAGCTTCCTTCTCAGCTCATCTGGAACATGAGCATATGCAACACAACCAAAACCTTTTAAATGGGAAACACTATGATTCATACTCTTTTGTTCTTCACACTCTTTGTTGGACACCGGTTCATAATGTATACGGAATGTATTCTTCTATGTATCTTATGTATTGTAACCTGATGTTTATTTTGGGATGTTTCTATTATGTATTTGAGTCATGTGGTCATGCCCCGATGTTCCGATCGGGAGGATTAATAATGTAAAAAAGTCTTGTCAAGTCATTAGGTAAGTCCCCACAATTTCGGGGCACTTGAGTTATTATATACTAATTAAGGTGTAGGCTCGAGTAAGTAATTGTTAGTTGAGCCTACTTTATTAAGTGCACTACAAGTGAACGGAAGAATATAAATAGAGAGTGAGACTCTCTTTTTATCACACACATCATTCACTCTCACTCAAGTGTGGCGCATTAGTGAGGAAGGAAATACTAGGACTAGACAAAAGAAGAAGACTACTGCTGTTGGGAGTGCATCTTACTGTTTTGGGGTCTTACATCTTGTGGTGATTCTATCTTTGAGGAAGTTGCAGGGTTTTCTCCATTTATGGTTTCCCCAATCAAAACTATTTGTGTCTCTTGTCTCTTATGGTGTGATTATGTTATTGCTATGCTTGTTATTCTCTCAGTGAAAAGATCCTAACATAATGCTAGCTTAAATGTTGAAAAACTAACATGGAATCAGAGCTAACCTGAGAAGAAGACACTGTGCAGCTACGGGAACTAGGGCTTCCTAGTTTGTGGATATTCCTCCACATATTTTCAGCAAAAGTAAGATGGAATTACTCTCATCCCTAGGGCGCATCTTTCTGTCGAAACAGAATTCAATTCTGAGGTTTTTCAGTTTTGGACCTGTCACTCGGGTTGGAAATTAGGGATTTTTACAGAAGAGGAATTTTTCAGTGAGCCCAATCCTGGATTGATCTCCTCCCCAAAATCGAAGTTAGGAACAAATTTGAAGGCATTTGGGTGGACATAACTCTGGAAAAGGAAAACCCTAGTTGCTCCTGAACCAGCTCTACAGGATTTCAGCTCAAGTCTCAGATCCGACATCTTGAACCCGGTAAGATCTAAAATATTTTGTATTTCCATTTGGGGTTCTTATTTAAAGATGTCTCATCATACCAAGCTTGATGAAAAGCTTGAGGGAGCTGATAACTTCCGAGCTTGGAAGTATAGGATCTCCCTGGTCCTAGAAGAGAATGAATTAGAATCCTACATTCATGAGGAGGTTCCAATTCTAGAGGGAGATGAGGCAAAGGCCTTACATAAGAAGAAGATGGTTATGGCAAAGAGGATCATTGCTGATTCTATCAAGGATCATCTTATCCCACAGGTGTCCTCTCTCAAGACACCTAAAGCTATGTTTGATGCCCTAACCAAAGTGTTTGAAGGAAAGAACATCAATCGGAAGATGACCCTGAGGAACTAGCTAAAGAATGTGAAGATTCAAAATGCAGAAACTATCCAGTCATACTTCACAAGGGTTTCTCAGATCAAGGAACAATTAGAAGCTGTTGATGAAGAAGTGGAAAATGCAGAGATTGTGATGACTACATTGAATGGCCTCCCTAGGACATGGGATGCTTTTATCCAAGGAATTTGGGCAAGAAAGAAGTTGGTCAAGTTCAGCAGACTATGGGAAGAGTGCTCTCAAGAAGAAGCTCGAATAGCAGCTCAAGAAGAGAAGATGGGTAGTGAAGACCAAGCTCTCACAGTGCGCTCCAAGACTCACTCCAAGTCATCAAGAAAGAATATTCATCACTTCAAAGGTAATCACTCTCACAAAGATAATACTAGAAGAGATGTATCTAGGATCATATGCTATACTTGTGATGAAGCAGGACACTATGCAAGGAATTGTCCTAACAAACAGAAGATAGTAAAGAAGAGCAGCAAAAGAAGACATCATGCTCATGCTGCAAAGGATGATGAACCATCCAGAAAGAGATCCAGATATGAAAGTGAAGATTCTTCAAGAGAGGATGAATATGTTCTGATATCAGCTCTCACAGGTAACATTACTCAT